>CM076579.1:1273263280-1273420432 GCA_034641835.2 Pinus albicaulis
GAAGCACAACATCAATTTGGAGCACTCTTCACCTTCATCTTCAGGAATGGAAATTTCTTCTTATGGTTGTCAAGCATCAAGATCTGGTTATGCATTAAATGTATCTTCTTCTTCTCATTCTCATGAATGGCTCATTGATTCTTAAGCTTCTTACCAGATGGCCAAAAATAAAGCCATGATTTCTTCTTTAAATGATTGTAACACCAAACATATTTATGTTGGTGATGATAGATCTCTTAGTGTTGTAGGATCTGGGACCATTCATCTAGATAATGTTCAGTTTAATGATGTACTATGTGTTCCTACCTTGTCATGCAACCTTCTCCCTGTTATCATATAACTCATTGAGGTGAAGGGAAAATAGTAGAATTCTCACCTCATGATGTTGTAATCAAGGACCTCAAAGATCCTAGACATATTTTACCTACTGGCATTGTTGATGATTCCAAAAGGTTGTATAAGTTTGACAACTTTGGGTCATCATGTCTTACCTCCATTTTCGTTGCTCATAATGATGAAGTAAGAAAAATTTGGCATGAGCGATTTGGTCACTTAAACTATCACTCTCTTCAAAAATTATGTAAAGAAAATATGGTGATAGATCTTCCTATGTTATCTTGTTGTGATGGTGTTTTCTCTGGATGTTTCCTCGAAAAACATCATTGGGATAGTTCTGACAAATGTGCCTCTTGGCACGCTTCAGCCTCTTTGCAGCTTGTGCACGGTGATTTATGTGGTCCACTTCTTGTTGTTTATTTTTCTGGTTGCAAGTACTTCTTAACTTTCATTGATGATTTTCCAGGCGCACTTGGGTATACTTCTTAAAACTAAAGAGTGAAGTTTGTAACATGTTCTTGGCCTTTAAGGCCTTTGTTGAGAAACAATCTGAACATCAAATTCTTAAGTTAAGATCAGACAATGGAGGATAATATGTTAACAAATAATTTATCAAATTCTGCACTGAGCATGGCTTTCAATTGCAATATAATGTTCCATATACACAACAACAAAATGGTGTAGCTAAAAGGAAGAATTGCACCTTAAAAGAAATGGCTAATTGTATGCTTCAATCTAAAGGACTTGGTCTCAATTTTTGGGAAGAAGACATTAACTGTGCAATTACATAGTAAATCACACTCCTACTAAGGTTTTAAAGAATATAACTCCTGAAGAGGCTTGGAGCTAAAACAAACCAGATGTAATTCACTTTCGTGTTTTTGGAAGTGATGCTTGGGCCCATATTCCAGATGCGAAACATAAAACGTTAGAATCTAAGAGTGAAAAATGAATTTTTGTTGGATATTCTGAAGATGTCAAAGGATATAAACTTATTCAACCAAAATCCAAAAATATAATCATTAGAATAGATGTAAAATTTGATGAAAATATATCGGCATGCAAGCCTAGTTTGGCGGGTGTGCCACCTTTGGCCTGCGAGCCTGATTCGACATATGTGCCACCTCTCTCTCTCTCTCTTCTATTTTTAATAGCATTCCTTCTAGTTTAGATGATGATAGCGAGGATGAAAATCCTCCTCCACCTCTTGAAATTGTTTCTTTTACACCACAAATTCCAAGATGGGTCTACTCTACTCGGGATGGAGTAGGTTCTCTTGCAAGTGACCCTACAGATCGATGACGTACATGTTCTCAGTTCTAAAGAGCCTATTCCTTATTGGCTCGAGTTTCAGAAGATCTTGATCCAGAAACCTTTGAAGGAGCCTCCAGCCATCTAGATTGGGATGCATCTATGAATGAAGAATATCATTCCTTATTGGTAAATGATAATTGGGATCTTTTTCCTCTTCCAAATGGAATAAAACTTGTCAGATGCAGATGGGTTTACAAAAACATGTTTGGACCAGATGGAAAATTGGATAGACACAAAGCTCATCTTGTCGCCAAAGGATTTTCACTAGTTGAAGGCATTGACTATACTGAAACCTTCTCCCATATTTCCAAAATGAATTATATCCACCTTGTTATTTCCCTTGCTGCCTCCTTTAAATGGGAATTCCATGAGATGGATGTTAAATCCACATTCTTACATGGAGATTTGCATGAAGAAATCTACATGGAACAACCCCTTGGCTTTATCCAAAATGAATCTAGCCTTGTTTTTCACCTTAGGAAATCTCTCTATGGTCTCAAACAAGCTCCTCGGGCTTGGTGTTCCAAAATGGATAGATTTCTTTTAGATAATGGATTTTCTAGGTGTCATTCTGACAACACTATCTACGCCAAGAAAGTGGGTAAGTCCTTCGCCATCCTTTTTCTTTATGTTGATGATGTTATCCTTACTGGTAGTGATCCAAACCATATAAACCATGTGATGTTTAGCCTCAAAAAGGAGTTTGAAATGACAGACTTAGGACACTTTCATTATTTCCTTGGTCTTCAAGTCATGCAATCCAAGGAAGGCATTACCCTCTCTCAGTCAAAGTATGCCTGTGATCTTCTACACCACTTTCACATGGAATACTATAAGCCAGACCCTTCTCTCTTTCAGTCTGTATTCAATCTTTCAGTCACTTGTACTACCCCTGAAGTTGATGCTACCTTATACCGTCAACTTGTTGGTAAATTTATGTATCTCACCCATACCCGTCCTGACCTTTCCTTTTCTGTTGGTCTTATTGCTCGGTTTATGCACCAACCTAATGAAAGTCACTAGAAAGAAGCTAAAAGAATACGTCGATATATTTGAGGAAAAATTCAGTTCGGGACTCATTACAGTGCAGGGGCATATCCATTGTTGATTGGTTTCACTGTATCTGATTATGCTGGTGATCCTGATGATCAGAAGTCTACTGCCGGATATGTATTCACTCTTGGTTCAGGACCTATTACATGGTCTTGTAAGAAACAAAGTGCTACCTGTCTTTCTTCATCATAAGTGTATCGTGGTGCAGTTGAAGCTAGCAAGGAAGCCATGTGGCTTCGTTAGATCCTGTCTGAATTCGGTCTTCATCAGTAGCATCCAAATACATTTTGGTGTGATAATCAGAGTGCCATTCAGCTATGTAAAGATCCAGTTCAGCATCAACATATGAAACACATTGAACTCTACATACACTTCATCATAAAGCTCATTCATGATCGTGTTCTTGAAGTGCAGTATTGTCGAACCAATGATCAAGTAGCCGATATCTTTACAAAGGCTCTCACAGAACCGAATTTTACCAAACTTTGCTCCGTGATTGGAGTTCAGGAAAGTTGTCATTAAGGGGGGATAGGCTCTAATGCCTCCTTCCTTCTCCTATTGTGTCACTTTTTTAAATCCTTCAATCATATCCCAATTTTTTCTTACGGGTGGATGTTAGGATATTTCAACACATAAGAAATAGGCTCCATTTGTGACACCTTTGTAAATCCTTCAATCCTATCCCAATTTGTTCTTAAGGGGGGATTTTAGGATATTACGACACATATTATATAGTTAAGAATAACATAGTCTAGTGCAGAGATAGGTAAACTGTGTTTCTTTACTATGTACATTTGTAACTTATAATCTGATGGTCAATATTTGTAGTGATTCAACGGTTCACTCTCTCCTCGGTATTAACGACACTTGATCCATGGCTTGACACCCGATTGGTCCATGAACTCTATTTAAAGAGCATGGAGGGTCATTTGTTGGTTAACCGTTTATGAGAGAAACATATGTAACCTTTTTTTTTATATTAATAAATTTCGTGAAGTGGCCATGTTGGCTCAGGTTTTGGACTATTTCCCTCTTCGAGGGTTTTAACCACACGATAATACTAGTGTATTGATTTGTGATCTATTTGTGAGCGGTGACCTTTGGTTCTTGATCTACAGAAATTACCCTCTAAATTCCTACATTGAGCCCCTTCCACAACTTTCTCCATTGGAAACGCAACGAAGGAGCCCTGAAACAAATTGAAACTACTTCTGATCTCTCGTTATATTTGAAATGAAGAATGGGAAAACTTCCCCTTCCAATATGTAATTTGTATCAACACACAATATGATATTAATGCATAATGTATTATAAAATCCATGTTCTCACCTACATGGCAACTGGTTTTTATCATCAAACAACTTGATAAAAGTTGACTACTATCATAAAAGAACATAAATGAGCATATTACTCATAAAATGTGGGGATATATCTACTTGAAGAGACAAGGTATCCATGTAGTCGAAGAATTTGAAGACCCAATGTTGTTTTGTTTAGATAATTACTAGCACACTCCCTCACACAACCAATGCCTTTTTCACTCCAATAAGTGTATGTGAAAAATAAAATTTCCTTAGAAGCACATGTATGCCACACACAGATATATATATATATATATATATATATATATATATATATATATATATATATATATATATATATATATATATATATATATATATATATATATATATATAATTGTAATTATGTTATAGGGGCTGACCTATGAACATAATCGAATGCTCATTTTATCTCCATTTTTAAGTTTGTATCGATTCCCAAATGTTCAATGCTATCAACCATGGAAATGCATGAAAGAGGATAATTGAGGTGAGTGATTGATACTCCATCTTCAATTTCACTGAACATCTCTTTCACTTCCATAATAATTTTCTATTGACGTTCATGGTATGAAGGCGCCTAACCCATATGCATTCATTACAGTAAATAAAAATGAAAAAATATTCACTCCATTCGTTTGAAAATGATAAATATGCATTTAATAATAAGCTAAAAAATGAAATTTACCACATAAGGCCTAAGAAAGAGTGTTTAAAATCGTCGTCCTATGGGTCGGAATGATGATTCACTATCTGTCTCTTTACACCATCATCTGATACAACATTTGTCGAACACAATGGGATGGCCCGATACTGTGGTTGTTGAATGAAAGTTGTCACCTGTGGGAATTGAAACTAAATAAACTAGATAAACTCACTCATGGGAATTGAAACTGAATAAAATATATAAACCCAATCGATCAGGTAATTGAAGGACATGGGGGTGGGATTTGATGTGCAACCACACATTCTACCACACATTAGGCCCGCATAGGAATTGGATTTTTCCCAACTATGAAAAAATCATGGGTTTTCGCCATGTATCTAGCCCCTTTTGGAAATAATTATCAAATTAATAAAAATAATAAAATAATTGATTATAATTAAAATAATAACTATGAAGTTAACAATAATAATTAAATAAATTATTCCAAATCATGAAATATTAAATACTACAAAATTTTCATTAAACGTTTATCATTGTAATACTAAAATGACATCACCATGATGCTTATATGACATGAAATGATTTCAATATGATACAATAAAAATGCTAAATAAATAAACACATCACAAAAAAATATTCTAAAGAATTTCATAAATGAAGTAATATGATGTTTGGAAGATGCAAAAGAAGATCATTGAAAATATAGAGTAATATTGATGCAAAAGAAAATAATGGAAAATCTAGAGTAACCATAGACATGACATCTAAAAGTGGGTAAACCTTATAAACTCATACTAATTCTTAAAATTCCAACCATAAAATAGTTGGTGATACTCTGAAAAAACATTCACATGACCACTTCCATTACATAATTGCAATATGATGGGATTCTAAATGTGAAACTACAACCTTGCATTTTAATCATTTTAATGGAAAGAATTTGGGGGTAATGATGGTAACAAATTTGGTTTGGATTAGTAGTAGAGTTATCTATATCTGGAAACATAAGTTGCCTAAACTCCTAAAACTAGAAATTGTTTTGAAATAATTAACATGTTTTTGTGTGATAAACTTAACATAAAATTTCCATGCCATGTCTCGATTTCCATGAGGGTATTCACCAAATAACACGTACCTTCATGCCATCCAATTAGCCTAGATACATAGTTATATGCATAAATCGATATAAATATGTGATATATTAGTCTTAAGAATGAAGTTCGTATTGGGGTATCACATGAGGTGAAACATCATGTCTTTGTTGTTTTCTCTTTTTTTCACATTTCATAACTAATGCGATATATGTAAAAAAAAAAATTGACTCCCTATAAGAAGCAATGCTGGGAATTAGCATTTATGTTAACAATGGAATGAAGTGCTTTCCCAATGAAGTGATAGAAATTTCCTCACTCTCAAAATATAAAACTTAGGAACCTCAAAGTTGGAAAGAATGTATGCTTATTTATGGCACAAAATGTTTTCGTTAAACTCAAAAAATATTGAAGGATTGTAGGAATAATGAGAACAAAACACCCTACCTTAACAATGTTTCCCACAAGAGAGTAGTGTGAATCTAATTAAGTAGGAAGGAAGATGGTCCCATTGTTAAGGGGTGTGGAGTGATTCTCCCTAAATCACATATTTTTATTCTCTCATTTTTTCTCTCTCATCATGGCATTTTAATGAGAAAATGAAGCAACCCTATGTTTTTTCTTACTTTCTTTACAACATAAGGCAAGCACATTATTTTGCGCTAACAATATAACCAAGATACATATGCTATTTTACTCTCGTTATATACATATTTTGATTATACCTTATATGTATTTTATACTCCTAATCATACCATCCATGCCAGAAATTATGAATTCAGGTTCATGCACAGGCCATGCACTCTCACTTTCTTCTTATTGTTTCTAGCCATAACAACATTTGGATGATGACTATTTCTAGTTAAATAGTTTTAGAATGATCCTAATGAGAAATGTTTCTTTTGTAGACATGAATGTTAGAAAACATTTTGTAGGTTCCTTAAGAGAAATAAATACGAGGGTTTAATGAAATTTTGTTATCATCATCCCTAATGCGTCATGAAGAATCCTCTAATATTCGTCGTGGTGGGCATCTTTTAATATTTTGAGATTTATATGGTGAACAATCATTATTCTCAATTAGAATAATGGACTTGGTGGTCTATATCAATAAATTTATTTTGCGCATATAGCTCTCTTTTGGGCTCTTGTAGTGTTGGATGAAATTCTCATTCTTTAGAAAAGAAAAGTCGTGCTGGTCCATGCAAAATATAAAAATCATATTAGTACATTAAAGGGAATGAAGTGTCATGATTTCGCATGGTATTTGATCTAAATTTAAAGTGCATTGTTTTTTCTTAGTACCCTACATAGAAATAGATGTTATGTCTAAATTTAGAGTAGAGTTGTATTTGGAGGAATAAATTATTATTTTGAACACTTTGAAAATTACAAATATTGTTATCATTTTGTGGAAATTTATTTATTTGTAAAGATAAAGTTGAATTCATAATATTTAAAACTTCAATAAGATTTAACTAATAAAAAAGACAAATATTGACAAGACTTTAACTTTAAAAAAAAGACGAAGATTTAATTAACAAAAGAAGATTTAACTGAGATTTAACTAATAAAAGAAGATTCAATAAGATTTAACTTAAAAGGGACTTTTTAAAATAGTGGCAAGATACATAAATTGAATTTGCGAAGTAAGTGGCTTCAAAGGTGGAACTCATCAACCTATTTTGGAGTTAACTCCAAAAGAAACCTTCAAAATTAGGTATATATAATGCAGCACACACTCTCATCAACCTATTTTGGAGTTAACTCCAAAAGAGATCTTCAAAATTAGGTATATATAATCCAGCACACACTCTCATCAACCTATTTTGGAGTTAACTCCAAAAGAAACCTTGAAAATTAGGTATATATAATCCAGCACACACTCAGCAAGAAACTACATACTGTTATCACTTTAGGTGTAAGGTGTGATTACAGAGGCACAGGCTGAAGGACGGTTATCATGATCAAATCCTTTATTTCATTGGTGGAAACGGTGTAGCCATCTCGGTATATATAGCCATGGTGCACAGCTCTGCAGATGTCAAAAGCATGTTTCTTAGAGGAGATGGGAACATTGCTGTCTGGTCTGAGAAGCTCCCAATTTAATTCTTTCATTAAGTCATTGACCATGGCATGGATATGGTTAACAACATCTTCCTCTGTTAATCCGGGATTCTCTTTCAGATAACATGATATACATGAAGCTTCTTCTCCACGGGCACTATCTGCCTGCAATAGCCATTCCAATGTCGGCATTTATATTCTAATGATAACTCCTTAAAATTAGTGGTGCAATGACACAGAAAACTTCTTCTATGTGAATTTGGTTTGATGTAATATGTGATACCTTGTAACAGCGAGTGTCACCTTTAAGTCGAAGGATGCCAGCCGCCAAGCTACTGAACCTCGATGGACAGTCAATTTCCTGCAGGATGTGGTGCGGAAAAGGTATGTCCATCGTGAGGATTGGTTGTAACATGGATATACGATAACCAAAACTAATCTTGCCATTTTCGTAGTACTCCTCAAATGTTGGCAGAAAACCGCTGGAGATCCATTCTGCTTCTTTCATATAGGAATCGAGATAGGCCTCCCACTGCACATACACAAGCACAAGCATAGAAAATTATTAACTAATTATCACCAAGTTGGCCAAATCATTAACTAATTATCACCAAGTTAGCCAAATATATGTTTGAATCCTTATTGTCCATACAGCCTGTCGAGCATAGTTGATGGTGTCTCGGCCTTGAGACTTCTTTGCTACTTGTGCCATTTCATTTACGGTTTCATAAACCACTGTGTACACTCGTTTCATGTATTCTGGAAGGGAGTCTGTCGCTGATGGATCCGGCCATCTGATCATAAGAACAAATTTTGTTTTGGTCAAATAAGTTGATCCCTAGTGTATAGGCATTTTTAAGAGCAAGAAAATATGTTACCACCTCTTAACTGTCGCTGTGAAGAGTTTGAGCTCTTCCATCGTTCCGAAGGTGTCATAGATATCATCCAGAACAGTGATAAGATGACACATTTTGGCAAAACTGATTCGGAATGCAGAATGTTGAGGATCAATCGCAAAGCAAGAGGCCAAAGTATAGTATTCGACATGACGGTGCCGAACAAAATTCATTTGAGAGAAGCCTGAATCCTTCCACCATCTAATCAAAACAATTATATTTTACATTACTGAATATTGGAAATCATTAGACTAATGACATCCAGATTTGTCTGAAAAGAAAAGAAAATATAATCCAGTAAGAAGGCTCATCACCTGGAGATATGTTTTAACTCTCTTTGTTGAATGGAGTGAAATATATTGAACTCCAACTTTGCAAGTTCTAAAAGTTTGTCACTGCTCACATATGACATCCATGGCATCCTGTAAACGAAAATCTAACTAGTGTCAACTGGAAGTACTATATGGAAATTATTACTAAACCATTAAAAAACGGAGTTCTGTTGTAGAAATTAGTTAAAAGGACAAGCCTCATTTAATAAATTGGCTGACTATTTCAGGATGAGAGCAGGATCGTTTTCAACATAAAGAAAGAAAAAGGTCTACCAAATACCTACTAGAAAAATGTAGAAAATAAAAGAAATTTTTACTTCCACGTATAAAGTTGAAGGCACGGAAATTAAATGGGCTGTGAGATAATTGTCCTACTCATTATATCCAAATACGTCCATGTAATGCTTTGTTTCCAATCTTGGAAGGTTTGTGTGCCAACCATATTCCATGACGTATTCTATCTGCAACCACAAATTTCAAATTATTATAAAAATCTCACATTATGACATCAGAATTGCTCCCCTAGCACTCGAAAGGGTCCTTTCTTTCTTTCAAAAAATCTGTAAGGAATCTGTCGAAAACTTAGACGCCCAAAGAAATTTACTACCGAAATTTATTTATCTATTTTGATTGCTCCTTATCAATTTCCCTGTCTCACCTGTCGTGAAAGACTGGATACCGGAATCTTTTCCAGATATTCTTTCAAGTACATGGTAGAAAAGGTTTGAGCTTCTTCCAGAACTTTCTCAATTGGAAAAGCAACGAGCGATGCCCGAAATAAATTGAAAACAGTTCTGATCTCTCCTTCATCTGTTTGAATGGAAGAAGTGGCAAACTGCCGCTTGTCGTCTTTAAATTGTTCCAACACACCTGATATTAATTAACGAATGATGTATTATTAAATCAAATCTATGGGGGTTGCTGCTACCATAAAATAAATTGAACCAGGAATTTACTAATAAAAGTGGGGATCTACGTACTTGAAGACACCGGGTATCCGTGCAGTCGAAGAATTCGAAGGCCGAGTGCAGTTGAGTTGAGATCAGTAACACCACTTTCTCTGCCACATCCGATGCCTTTTTCGCTCCAATAGCTGTACAGTGTAGATGAAATTGAAATTAATATAATCGTCACATATAAAGCAGATATAAACAATGATGACTGACCTGTGTACATAATCCAGCGCTGATTTTATCTCCATTTTGAAATGCCTGTCGATTCCCAAACGTTCAATGCTATCAACCATGGAAAGGCGTGAGAGCACATCATTGAGGGGTGTGATTGATACTCCATCCTCAATTTCAGTGAACATCTCCTTCACTTCCTCAATAAGTCTCTCAGCACGTTCACGGTATGAAGGTGCCTGCCGCACACACATTCAACACAGTAAATAAAAAGGAAAACATAGTCATTTCACAATGAAGAATAAGTTGAAAATCACCTCATAATGTGTGGAGAGAGACTGTATGAAGTCGTCTTCCCAGAGGTTGGAATGAGGATTCGCTATGCGTCTCTTTGCGGCTGCATCCGATACAGCGGTTGTGGAACACATGGTGATGATGGAAACTTTCCGTCCAAGGGTTGGGACTGTTGTAGAGAAAGGAGGCTTCAGGTGATGAGTAGAACTTGTCAGCGGTTTGTGAAGGGAGGATTTGGAAGCTGGCAACGGTAAGATAGAAAGCAGAGCCATTGGAATGGAATTAAGGGTCGTGCAACTCAAAAGTTTAAGTCACAGGTTTTGATTTATGGAGGCATTCGAAGTAAGGAACTGAAATTTATAGGATGCAACTCATGAATCATGGACGTCTTCACAACCATTCGTTCAAGAAAGGGAAAAACAGTAATTATAGGTTTTTAAGAAAGGGAAGATGCTGGGTTTTTGTTGTTTTCCTCAGCTGAAATCTCACTGTGATAAATGTCACAGTGATGATGAGCAGTTCAAATGATGGCGGAATGATAAGCACAGGAAAAAACACGTTTCAGATTATTAGCATGAGCAGGAAAATACACGTTTCAGATTATTAGCATGAGCAGGAAAATACCCGTTTGTTATTGGATGACCAGTGCTCTAGATTTCTAGCTCTTCTGCATGCTATTGGTTGATTAGACCAGTGGTCTAGAAATATCTCTTCCCCATGCTATTTGTTGGTTCGTTGTGTAGAAAGTTTGTATTTTAAATTGTGTTTTCATTTGACGAAAAAAATAATTTGACAGGAAGGGAGGAATAGGAACGACCCGACATTCGAATCGAATTAACGAACCAATAGTTCCAATTAGGGCGCCGAAATTGTTAGCAATACCAACTCAATCATCATTTACTCATAATAATCTATTCATGAAAGGAAAAAGAAAAAATAATTACCATGGATATGCTAATTGATTTTCTCCCAACCATTTTTTCATGAAAAATAATAATTACTATGGAGTTGCTCAAAGGAAAAAGAAAACAATAATTACCATGGAGATGCTTCGTTCTTTTGTTTTCTTTCTTCAGAATGTCACTTCGATGAACACGTGTCACGCAAACTGATCACTTCGATGAACACGTGTCATGCAGAGTGATACCGGAATAATAAAAACAGGAAACACACGTTTCATATTATTACCCCCGCAATAAAGGGTCGGTGTATTCGCCACTCACACCCCATCTTTAATCCGTGCGTTTTGAAATTGCCGGATTTGAAAGTGATGCTTTCGTTTATCTCTAATTTCTATGGAGTAAACCCATCATCACATCCCAATATACATTTTTTTCTTTTTCTTTTTAATATATATATCTTTTGGGATGTTGACCTAAAAGGAATTTTAATATAAAGTTTATATTTTATTTTTAATTATTTTTGAATGGAAATAAATATACATAAAATATATTTATATTTATATTTATTTTATTGTTAAATTTTTTAATGTTATATAAAATTATTTATTTTTATTAAAAATTTTGAATGATGACAAAAAATAATAATAATTTTATTACATAAATATTTCTAAATTCTTTTTGAACAATAATATAAAATATATTTTAATACATAATAAAAAAATAAAGGAATTCTAATATATCAATTTTTAAATTTGAAAAAGCTATATATTTTTTAAATTTTAAATTTTACTTATTCATAAATGTCAAAAAGATTTTATATTTAAATATGTTGAAATAAATAAAGATTCAAATATATTGCTTTTTTTTGGGTAATTTCTGAATTAATTTTAATAGATAGATGCTTAAAACATGTTGAAATAAACAAAGATTCTAATATATTGTTTTTTTCTGTTTGGTAAGTTTGAAATTATTTTTACTAGAAAGATGCATAAAACATGTTGAAATAAACAAAGATTCATATATATATATATATATATATATATATATATATATATATATATATATATATATATATATATATATATATATATATAATAAGTTTGGAATCATTTTTAATAGATAGATGCATAAAACATGTTGAAATAAACAAAGATTCTAATATATTGTTTTTTCTTGGTTAGGTTTGGAATTGGAATTATTTTTAATTTCTAAATATTTATATATGAATCTTAATATATGTTGAGATGAAAATGAGTATAATTAGAATAGCAGAATATAATATATACAAGATTATACTATATGATGTTCACATTAAGAATTATTACATTGAGATTTATTATTATATATGACATTTAAAGGATTTACATCATAGGGCTATTTAGTCCAAGAAGAGGTCATCTATCATCATGGTAGAGTCTTCTTGTCTAGAGCCTCCAAGCTCAAGCATAAGATACTACAAAGAGCTTACAAAGAGTTTTGTTTCAGCCATATGTACTCCATGAGGATCTACGACATCATCATGAGAAGGTTTGATTGGGAAGGCTTGAAAGAAGAACTATATCAGAATTTTCAAATATGCATGAAGTATGTGGAGTTGGGGCAGCAACATGACTCCATAAAAGGGTTATTTTAGCCATCTCTTCCTTCTTTGGGAAGAGGAGAAATATCCATGCACAACTTATTTTAGCCATCTCTTCCTTCTTTGGGAAGAGGAGAAATATCCATGCACAACTCCATGTGTATGAAAGGTATTGATGGTGAGGAATCTGATTATGTAATTCAAGTTTTATTTTATGATTGTATATTTCTTTCACCATGTTTTTGCAGGCCATGGCTCCAAGGAGTGATATATCATGTAAATCTCATGGAAAACAGTGGGCCACTCAAATGTCTAAATTTGGCCACTCCCTTAATGAACAAAGGGAGATTCTCTATGATGATGGGTGCTTCCCTAAGGCACCAAACTTATCTCACACTTTCAACCATAGTGAGATAACATGGGCAAAAATTAAGTGGTGGGAAGACCACTTACCACATCTTGATCTGATGCAGGCAGGAGATGCCCTGTGTTGGTACCATATGTAGGACTATGACCCACCTCCTCTTATTCAAATTTATGTTTATGTAATTGTAATTTTTATTCCATACATGGATGATGTATTTGTCCTATTGTTGGATTTGTATGGAAGAAGAATATGAGGCATGTGTGTACCACATGGGATGGAGACTCTCTTTGTATACTTCGCTACATATTTCAAGGAGAGCAGGGTTCAGCCATGTTTGTTTCAGTAAAATTCTTGACTCTTTGTGGGATGGATTATGTACATCTCATAATAACTTTCAAGGGACAACTCATGGAAGGTTGGATTGGTGAACCCTCAGCTTATGCAGAGAGCTGGATCCTTGATGGTGTCACCAATGGGGAAGGAGAAGTGTTGCAACACTCACCCTATCAGTTGCTTTAGGACAAGCAACATTTTGGGAGGGGAGGACTGTAATATTCCCAATTAGTCAATCTAATGTGAATATACAATTTTGTTTTGCTTTTCTGTCTCATGAATAAAATTGTGAAGGAGGATCAATAAAACTCCTAAACAACAAAATAAATCAATCCTCAATGTGAACAAAGCTAAATATGAGCTATCTTCATAAACACACTTAAGTGGGAAAGAGGTTGGATCAATTGACTGGGTCAACAGGACCAAATCAACAGTGTTGTCTAGATGTAATGTATCTCCTAGAGGCACAACGTAGTTCATCTTGGAGGCCACTCATGTGAATGAAGCTAATTCATCAAGATGGTTTAAGGTTTGACAACATTTCCACATTATAAAAGAAAGAGGAGGACACCAAGGAGGGGGTTGATCATTTGATATTCTTGAAGGTATTGTCTGTTTAGACATCCCTCATTATCTAGCTGTTTAGTTGAGGATAGTGTTGTTTAGCACATGGGTGTTCCCAGTCGGGAATCCCACCTCTTCCATTGAGGGGATCTTAGAGGAGTCTTGTTACATCTTGTCCACTATCCAACATTTGGCCAAGCTCCATCTTCCAAATACATCACAGATCCTGTTGAGGGTTTGGTTGTCTTTATAAGCTGTAGTAAGTGGAAGCTAGATCTACTCAGATCTAGGCAAACCTAGAGGCCCTTTTCAGTGGGGAAGTCTTCTATCCCATTGGCAAGAGGATTCTGGATCTTTGGAGTTGCATTTCTAGATATTGGCATCAAGCCACACCAGTGCTAGAGCCTACAGCATAGTTTTCCTTCCGTAACTGCATTATTTTCAAGTATTCAGTTGCAGGGTGTTTTGACTACATTTTGGAGGAGAGATCTCTCGTGATAGGATTCTCCCTTTCACTGTGGTGATCCATGGATTAGATATCTCATCCATGTTCCATCTAAATCTGATTTACTTATGATTCTATTTACTGCAGAATTCCTGAATATTGCTGCAAATCTGTAATTCTAAATCTCATATCTACTCGTGTACTCTCATGTTTTGCTCAAAACCCCAAGGGGAATCTGTAGAGGAACTCATCTAGTGTACAGGTCTGATATAGATCTAATATTTCGTACACATATATGTTCTAGATCTGAAATGTAATATACAGCTACTTCAACCCATAAAATAATGTTGTCAAGCTTTGCAGTCTCAATATGTTGTTGCACCACCTCAATATTGAGGGTTTGTTCATGTAAATCTTCTATTTTTCTCTTGTACATTGTATGGGCCAAATTATATGATGCAGGAGCACTAGGCTCAAGAAAATCCCTTGTATTTTAATAGACTTAGGGGTTTTGTGTTTCCAAGGGAGTTGGTTTTTTATGTAATGATTTGAGTGATTTTAATGAGAATTAATTAAATATTGTGAGGAATTTTGTAAATGTTCTCAAATGTTGGAGAACATGAGAGAATTAGGCTAGTGGAGAGTGCATAGGGATTGAGAGATTTAGGAATTAATTATAAATCCTAAATTAGAATTTGTTTCATTATTTTGTGGATGAAAGAGGATCCTTAGGGATAAGTAGTGATTTTAGGACTTAGAGGATTCTTAGGAATTTTTGAGCAAGTTAACGATCTAAACCAGAATTGGTTATAGAGTCCATTTGTATAAATTGTAAGCCTAAAAGGCATATAGGGATAGATTTCAAGGTAGAACAGAGATAGAGAGGTAGAGTTTGAATTGCAAGCCTATGAGCAGAATGGGGAAAAGGCCACTGATACAGAAGATCGGGCCAGAGGAATAATTTCCTATGTAAATATATGTTTTAATACAGAAACTCAATTTCTGAGTTTGTGTTTGAGTGTATATTGTGTGCAAGTGGAATTAACAGGAACAAGGGAAATTCTGTCATTTTATATTCAAGCTACATTTTTAAGAGATTGTGTGGTTTGAGGATGAATGTTCATTTATTGAATTCTGTGTGATTGAGAAAATTAGCATCGATCACAGAATGGATCGATGCCATTAAAGAATTGCTTGAACTTCTAATTTGAGGTATAAATCTACCTGGATGTATTTCGCAATTGGGTTGATTTCGTATAAAGCATTTCATGGAGTTATTACACATTCTGTTGTGTAAACACAGTGCAATGAGATCCGGGTTTTGAAGTCACATTTGAGGTTTTATTGTATTTATAATCGATGGATAAGAACCACAGATAATGAATAAGAGAGGGTAAAACCATGTGTGGAATGAATGCCAGAGAGGGTTTGAAGACTGATTGATATCGTGAAAACATAACGACGGAGTAAAGGAGAAGTCATAGTGCAGTGAAATGAATCGATGAATTGTTTAAATGTTTCACCAAGTATACGGAGGTGCCGTGTTGTAGGGTTTCTATGCAGAAGAACCAGTGGAATGAAATCTATTCTCTACAAATATCGATGGTTTAATCCTATGCAAGGAATCATGGATAGAAGACAGAAAACACAATACGGGTGGAACTTCGAAGGCGCAGAGGAAACATGGCAAAAATATGCAATTGGAACAGTGAAGCAGTTTTGAAAAACAATAAATGGTTTTCGCATAGGTTTGGAATGGTAAGTGGTAAATCCGTGTTTGAACGCGATAATGGTTAGCTTGTGACACGTGGTGTTCAAATACCACCCATTTCGCGTGAGGTTGAAGCATTAAGGGTTGTGAACTTTAGTTGTGAGATAATCATTGGATTGGGAGTCGTGATGTGATATCCATCAGATCCATTCGGAGGTTAACGAAAGGTAAGTTGTCAACACTATGGGACTCGAACAAAATATTATGTTGATATTTGGGTTTTAAACCAAAGTATCGAATGTTAACACTGCCCGAATATATATTAATGAATGGTGAGCCCAAATATACATTAATTAATTGTGGGCCCGAATAGCATTCGGACTAGTGAGCGCATATGGACATTGAATAAAGGTTAGTGGATCGGTAAAGCATTGGGCCCGAACATAATGTATGTTGATACCTTTGATAAATTTTATCAAAGTCGAAAGTATACAAATGCATTTCCATATGGTGGTTATTTTATTGATATGAACAATCAAAGAGCTTCCGCATAAGTGATTATCACTGTTTGGGTTTATATGCATGTGTTCATGCATAAATAAAATTTGGTTGTAGATTATTGGGTTGACATGGATGTGGATATACATATTTAAATCCTAGAAGTATTTGTGGGTTTTTGCAGCCTTTTGCTGCGTCATTATAGATCTATTTTACTGATGTACATGTAATTATGGAGCCTCCATGTTGATCTCCTGCTTTAACTTAGTGGAACTGCGCTATTTCTGAAGCAGTATTGTTGTGCATGACTGCAGCCCCATTCTTTGGGTGTTTTTCAGCCATACTAGGTGGTGGGAGGTCTGTTTACCTCACCTAGTTTGATTTTTTTTTCTCTCCTTTTGGATTTAGACATTAGATCCACTAATCTAAGGGATCCAGGAGTTGCAAACTCATTTCCGTGCACCAATTTTTGAAGAGAGCGTTATTCCAGCAGTTTTTGTTGTGCATTCCCATTTTTTGATATTACAGGAGTGCTAACATTAGAACTAAAGATTTGTAAAATGAAATTTATTTAATTTTAGAATAAAAATAAGAATGATCTAGTATTTACAGTACCAAAAATTTTATTTGGAAGAGAACCTCTAGTTTGGCCTTTGATTATCAAGTTCAAACATCAAACATCCTCACTAAGTGAAAATATAATTTCTCCTTTCCATGGGGCTTTTAGACATCTTATGTAGCATCAATATTGGAATTTCCTAGATTTTCGAAAGGACCATGTTTTGGTTCTTCAACTTCTACAAATTTCTTATGATTTTTATTCATACATATGCATTAAGACTACATGTGTCATTTCTGAAGTTAAATAGGAACTTCGGGGTTTGATATGAGCTGATATTTTTCATTCAAATATTTTATTTGGAAGAAAACCTATAGTTTGGATTTTTATTATCGATTTCAAACATCAAACATCCTCACTAAGTGAAAATATAATTTAACCTTTTCATGGGGCTTTTAGACATCTTATGTAGCATCAATCTTGAAATTTATTAGATTTTCCAATGGACCATGTTTTGGTTCTTCAACTTCTACAAATTTCTTATGATCAATATTCATACGCATGCATTAAGACACAAGTGTCATTTCTGAAGTTAAATAGGAAATTGGTGGTTTGACATGAGTTGATATTTTTCATTCTATGATACTATCTACATCTCTAATTGCATGGTCTTCATATATGTTTTTTGTGTAATTTTCATGTAAATTACTTTTTGTTAGTATGCACTAGATGGTGGGGAACAATGTTTCATTGGATACAATATGACTACCATACTATTTAAATTATTTCATCTATATTACTTTTTTGAAATTTGTGTGTTTTTACGAAAATATAAAATCACACTTTACATTGTTCAACATCTTAATTACAATTTATGATTTAATTGTTGTTACAGAATTGGTACAATCTTGAATGGAAAATATAATTTTGGAAAAATGGGACTATGTTGATCTCCTTATTAATGATTAATTCATTGGGCTAGGAACGGTCGAATCTATAGAGTCTGGAACTTATTATGCCGGAGAAGGGTCAACGCATGTTATGTGGCAATTTTGATAATTAATGTCACTCAACCACATTTGATTGAGAAGGATGTTGATGAAGAGGACATACATCCATGGAATATCATGGATTTTAGGCACAACATAGGTAAATAAAAATATTGAGGCATGTGTCCAAATATTATTGACAATACAATACTTTTGTTTTGAGTAAATACCAACCTTATTTACATTCATTTATAAGTGTGAATGTTTCTTCTACATTTTCTATTGGAGACAAGGTAGATCTTCTACAAGATTGAGTGAAGGTGGGTGAGGGCTCCATATTCAATACATATTTTTGACATAAATTGCATGGAAACACGATAAAGAAAGGATGCATAGTGGTTAAAATTGAGACATCTAATCTAGCATCAATCTTTGGATTTGTTAGATTTTCTAATGGACCATGTTTTGGTTCTTCAACTTCTACAAATTTCTTATGATTATTATTCATACACATGCATTAAGACTACAGGTGTCATTTCTGAAGTTAAATAGGAAGTTGGTGTTTTCATATGAGCTGATATTTGTCATTCTATGATATTATTTACATCTCTAATTTCATGGTCTTCATATATGTTTTTGTGTAATTGGCATGTAAAGTACTTTTTGGTAGTAGGCACTAGATGGCGGGGAAAAATGTTTCATTACATACAATATGACTACCATACTATTTAAATTATTGCATCTATATTACTTTTTTGAAAGTTGTGTCTTTTTGCGAAAAATATAATATCACAGTTTACATGGTTCAACCTTTTAATTACAATTTATGATTTAATTGTTGTTACAGAATCGGTACAAGCTAGAATGGAAAATATAATTTTGGAAAAAGGGGACTATGTTGATCTCCTTATTAATGATCAAGTTGTTAGGCTAGGAATGGTCGAATCTACAGAGTCTAGAACTTTATTATGCTGGAGAAAGGGTTAATGCATGTTATGTTGCAATTTTGATAATTGATGTCACTCAATCATATTTGATTGAGGAGGATGTTGATGAAGGGGACATACATCCATGGAATATCATGGATTTGAGGCACAACATGGGTAAATTAGAATATTGAAGCATGTGTTCAAATATTATAGATAGTATAATATTTTTTTTTGAGTAAATACTAACCTTATTTACATTTGTTTATAGGTGTATTTGTTTCTTCTACATTTTCTATTGGAGACAAGCTAGATCTTCAACAACATGGAGTAAAGGTGGGTGATGGTTCCATATTCAATACAGATCTTGGGAATAAAGTGCATGGAAATATGGTAAAGAAAGGATGCATAGTGGTTAAAATTGAGAAGGTGTTAAAACATGATTCTTCTCTACCACATCCAACATGATTTGAGCATACACTAGGGTGTGCATTGGAATCTTTTGAGATTTGGGCAAAATCAGATTTGCAACCTCACTTTCATGATCATGCCATAAATATTCCCCAAGATAGGGTTATATTCATATGTACACAGGTTTATCTTACACATGAATGCATGGGAACAAGCATGTGCATCACCAAAGGAATGCTATTTAGTGTTTGCGATGATGACATTGTTGAAGGTGAAACACTAGGTGAAATGAAATTTGGAGTTTTTTTGGAAGTGATAGATGGAAATTGTGAAATATGTAGAATTCAAGATAATTCTATACATTTTTTGGTTAGATGGCCAATAAATAAGTTGTTGGAAAAGAAAGGTGTGATATTAAGGGTTAAGGAAAAGTTCAAGGAGCCACCCAAGGAAATGGTGATATGGGATGTTATAGAGGGAAAAAATCCCTTGAACAAATGTGATGGGTATCTTTGTAATGAAAAAGATAGAAATTCAGTTTATATGCATGTAACAAGGCCATACAAAAGGATTAAATGAGTTATGGCTACAACAAAATTTGCAAAATGTCAAACAAAAATAGATGAAGAGAAAGAAATTCAACTTTTGGCCGCAGATGTATGTTGTAGAAAAGATTGTCTTCAACATATGGATAGGAAGGACATTGCAGATGCTAGAAGGGGTATGAGACAAATAAATAAAATTGGTATTAGGGTTTTTTTCTTGAATTCACTCATGTCAAAAATAGTCATGTCAAGGAGCCATCACCATGTCCTAGCACCTATTGCGAGAAATGTAAAGGACATGACATTTAATGGGAATATTATTTGTAATAAATCATGGTATAATATACATAAGATTCCTCAAAGAACATTATATAAGTACTAGAATTATTTCCAACATGGAAAAATCAAAGCTATTCATGGTAACACCAACACATGCAAAGCATGAGCACACACCGTGGCAGCCATAGAAATATTGCACAAAATTGTAATGGATAATGCAGGTTTTTCACAAAACCAAACACTCCAAGTTGAATAAGATGGAACATATTTTCCTTTAATATTGCTTCCTTCGACTTACACACAAAATTATATGTTAAAAGAGATCAATGAGGCTCTTCAAAAGCTCAATTATCCATCAACAATGAGCAAGATCTGGAATACTAAGTTTCGAGATGTGGATTTTTCAAACAACACCAACTTCAGTAAATGTAGTGAATGTGTTGTGTTCAAAGCATAGATGAAGTGAGCGACTACAAAAGAGTTGGAAGAAAAGGCACAAGGTAGGCTGAACAAACATAACAATATTATTATGTGTGGAATATGTTTCTACTACTCCCATAGAATTATGTCAGAGAAGTTTCCAAAGGAGTATTTGAGCATTATCCATGATAAAATGGATAAAACAAAGACTTAAATCCCAAGGCTATGTGTCAAATCAAAATCTATTGTAGGAAAAAAATTAGGTTTTTCATTGATAGGTATGCTAACAAATGGTCATAAGACAAGAGGTTTTGGTCATTTATCCCTACCATTTTTACATATGAGATCACAATCTACTATTATATCCATTGCAAAGTTCTTAAGGGATCTTGAAGACCCACAAATTGATTTGTATGGTGATCTAATTTATGAGAGTGGAATTTCAAGAAACCCACTTACAAATGCATTAATTGACACCTCTATTTACTCAAAATGTCAAGTGTACAAGGATGATTTTATATCTCATGGAAGATGAAAGAGTCAAAATGTTGATTTTAAATCTCTTCCTCCACATTTGTTGTTACAATCGGACAATGTAGTAAGTGATAATAAGAATCACTATCTTTTCATGTTTCCATAACTTTTAACTGCACTCGGTGTCTTCATCACTATTGAGGTTATATTCTTGCATGTGGGGCACACCTATGAAGACATAGATGGAACCTACAGAAGAATGTCTTCCAACCTAAAAAGTAAAGATATATATTCTTTACCTGAAATTATTGATACATATTACATAATTGAATAAAATCAAGTGTTTCCACCTACACTTATTGACAAGGTTTATGATTTCAAAATTTTCCTTAATGGATACATCAAGGAGGGAAAAAAAGCACTAGTTGGACATCTTGATGTTCAATACTTCCAATTTCTTGTACTCAATGATATTCTAGTACTAAGGTACAAAGAATCCATTAGAGATATTGAGTGGTCAAAATCAGTTGAGTTATGGAATAAAGATGATTAAGGCCGACCTGTAATACTTGAGAGAATATCTTAAGATTAGGTTTATATGATTCTTGAATGTAATCTTTTTTTTGAAGGATCTATTAATATACATTCAGACACACTTTTTAATATTTTTTGTATATCAAATATTCTCTTCATATTATTTTTGGAGAAGTTTTATATTATTTATTATTTCAATGTAATTATGTGGTGATACAAATGACATGACAATGCCATAAAACATTTAAGTTTTCAAAGATTTCTTTGAAGAATGTGACTTCTCAGCATATATAATAAGCATAATCAAATTCAATAATGCACTTAAAACAACATCTTCTAAACTTGGTCTATTAAAATAATAGTGGAGTAGGTAATTAGTATTTTATTTAATATAAACCATTGAAAAACTTAACGAAAAAATGTTAGACACTTGTAATAATGTTTGAAGTGAGGTTTCCTTAATATTCATTATTATAATTGATATAAATAAAATTTGTTGTTTCGTTGCACTCTAATTTATAAAAAAATGATTTTGATCATTGAACAACAGAACTAGACTTATAAAATATTTCCTCTTGTAGATTTTCAAGTGGTGCCAACATTGTACTAGTATAATAAATTTGTACTCAACATAGGAAAAGTAGTTAGTGTCAATTTAAAATGGTCAATAATAGTAAGAAACATGATACTAATATATTATTAAATAATTTTATACTAGGTAAGATATTTTTTACAAAGTTTGTTATTCACTAGTCACATTGAATACATAAATATAAATATTCATGATAACAGAAATAATGTAATGAATATAAGTTTTAGATGAATGCCAATATGTTCTTTTCAATATAATATCCTTAAACACTCCAGGAATAAAAACCAGACATTTGTAATAAATAGTTTAGTCAATTTTCTCTCTTTCCTCTTGTATTTGAAAATAATCGAATTGTATTACTTTGTTACTATTATAATTCATGATTGATTTTGATAATTAAAATGATTTTTAACTAAGTTGAGGGGCTAGATCATTATATAGCCTAGTATGAGGGGATGTTTAAGTTTGTTGTTCTGTGCCATTTTAAATTTAAAAAAAAAAATAATATATATATATATATATATATATATATATATATATATATATATATATATATATATATAGAAAAATAATATCGGCTATAATTAAAAAAAAATGAATATGTTGTAAAGTAATTAGAAGTAAAAAAAAGATGTGTGAATTAGATGTTTAAATCTTTTACTTTTCAAAAATATTTTAGCGAGAGATTAAAATAAACTATTTGAAGATCTATGTTAACTAATTTATGTCGATATCAACTTCATATATAACTATATATAGAAAAAAAAAGGTTTTTATAGTTAAAAGTTTTGTTTGGTCTTATATAATTTGATCCCTCTAGGCTTGTGTTAAATCAATATTTAAGATGGATATATGCTGGTATATAATGGACACATTACTATAATAATTTGTCATTAAATATCTTTATACTTAATATATATATTTATTATTAATATATTATTCATTAAGTATGTCTCAATTAACTTATTTTTTAACACAAAAGTACAAACAATAAATAATAAATAAATTATACCACTACTCTCATTCAACATTTAATTTGATCGTAAAAAAAAAAAATTCTCCTATCAACTCTAAAATGGTTCAAACTTCCTACAATAGTATGTAATGATGATGGTGATAATGATGATTATCATCCACTAAGACCAAAGATGGTATATAAGAAGCCATAAAGATATTACTCAAAATTCTTTGGAATTCTATTGTTATGCTAAAAAAGAATTAAAATAAGTGTTTCAACATGATCATAATTTTGTTTAGTTAAAATATCAAGAAGGTTGGTAGTGCCACAAATATTTTCAAATTCAAATCCAATATGAGTATAAGTTGGATGACCTAAGAGGGTTTTTCATCTTCAACCATATTACTAGTGTTGCAAAGGTGATAGACTTTTAAATTGTGCCAACTTTGTCTTAGTAATAATCGTAATTTAACACATACATGATGAATTTTGGTTACCAATGCCCTATTATGCAGGGTTTTAATATTTGAATTCAAGCTTTTGTGATCCATAGTAATTTATCAGATATCCTTCAGTTGTCATCACATACATGATATTTACTATGTTAGATCATAATTAAATGGGTTAATAATAGTAACATACACAACATTCTTTTCATAAAGTCAATACTAGTAACATACACAACATTATTTTTATAAGATAACCTTAACAAACTTAGCTTTTCATACAAACCATAAAAAATCTTAAAAGAGATAATGTAAGGAATCCAAGATTAAGATGTGAAATATTTTCTTTTGCATGTTTATATAAATTTACTTTATATAGTTTACCATGATAAATTTTTCACCAAAAATGGTGAATATCTATATTAAAATTAGTAAAATAAGTGATTTTATAATTCCACATTTTGAAAAAACTTAATCTAGTTAAAGTTCTAAATTCCAAATCAAGTGAATAATTCTAAATTTAATGAAATATGTGTTAAAGGTTTCACTCAATTGTTAAAACAAGATGTTCCATTCATCAGGGATGAGTTTTCCGATAAATCCATTAGGGGAATTTTGAGGTATAAAATGAGCCTCCTAATGAAATTATATAATAATATTGTAAATAATAAAATAAGATTAGATTACATCATCAAATTTTAAAGGGAAAAATGAAAAAAACTATTTTTTCAACTCTTATTTTCAACTTATCTCCCAATGGGTTTACTCAAATTTCGAGTGGAAACACTCATTGGACGCAAAATTTGATTCCTAATCCAATGAGTACCCATGTTTCATAATTTCAATGGAACCTACTACACAAAAAATAAGAAATACATTAAAAATGTGATTGCAATCACTTGTTTTCATGTATTTATCAATTTTCACGTAGCGGGGTCTATCAAAAGTATGCAACATGGGTACTCCTTGGATAGGGAATTAAATTTTGCATCCAACGAGTACTCCTTCTTGAAAATTGAGTAAAAAATTAGGGAGATAAGTTGAAAATACAAGTTAAAAAAGTAGTTTTATTGTCTTATTATTTTTTATCTTTTTACTTTTTTTACTGTAAAAAATGTGAATCATCCCACATGGTTGACATCATCATCTTGAATTCTATTGATTCTTATGAATTTTATTTTGGTTGTACTTTTTTCTTAGGAGGCCCATTTTAGACCTCAAAATTCCCCTAATGTGTTAATGCACTCAAACACGTGTTGACCCATGCACCATTGTAGCATCCGCCTGATTATCACCAAGATTACTTTTTGTATTTAGCTACATATGATTCCACAATTGAAATGGTCTTACCTCAATAAGATAAATTCAATAATGAACATGTGATTTCTTACTTAAGTTGGAATCTAACCCCGACAGAAATCAAGTATTCACATGTGGAGAAATTGTCCTTGGGAATCGTTCAATCTGTCCAACGATTTTGTTATTACATATTGTTACGTAAAACCATGATGATATCTAATTGCAACTCGATGATATACATTTTGACGAAAAAATTTCTCGATGGAAAATACTGTAAATGGATCGTTATCATGCAAGAGTTTGATTTGGAGTTCGAGAAATCCAAGTCTAAGAAATCACTAGTTTTTGTTGAGCTTATGTGTGATTTTCCCTATACTGAATCTGAAATGGTGGTAGAGGACCATCTTGTTGATGGATCGTTATTTCTAATCAGTACACTACATCTTTGGTATGGAGATATTATTATATATCTCCAGACCTAAACCTTTCGGCTAGAAATTTCACGATGAGATCGACATAGAATACGATACCACTCTCAATAAATACAATGTTGTTGGTGAAACTCTTTATCTTCATGGTGCCAATTTTGTTTTTTTACGTTGTATAACTCATGAAGAAGCCGAAAGGGTTTTGAATGACTACCACTCTAGAGTGTGTGGTGGTCATAGTCTGGGTTTTCCACAGGCCAAAATATATTGCGCTCTGGCTATTTCTGGTCGTCACTATTCAAATATTGTATTCTCGCTGTTAGAAAATGCCACATTGGCTAGATTTTTTATCAAAATATGCGTGCACCTCCAGCTCCTCTTAAACCAATCATTGATGTTGTTCCTTTCACCAAATGAGGCATCCAGTTCGTCACATGTGACCCTCACTCGGTCTAGGGGCATGGGTATATTATTTGCATCATAGATTTCTTCACCAAATAGGTCGAGGTGATGCCTACATTCACGACTGATGGAAAAAATACAACAATTTTCATATTCAATCACATGATTGCTAGGTTTGGTGTCACTCAAGCTATCATTACAGACCATGGGAGTTACTTTCAAAACATTATGATGACCAAAATTTCCGCTCAAGTTGGCCTATGCCATGATAATTCTACACCATATTACCCACAAGCTAATTGTCAAGTTGAGGTTGTCAATAAGGTTTTAACCAACATGATTAAATGGATTGTCAAAACTCATCAAACAAATTGGCATACCAGGATTTTTTCAGCGTTGTCGGTATACCATAGCTCTGTAAAAACATCCATGGGGTTCAATCCTTTTAAGCTCGTTTACGGTTTGGAATTTGTGTTACCCATTGAATGTGAAATACCGTTACTCAAATTAGCCACTGATTGTTACGAGCTACCTTTAAAGAGGAGAAATGATTCCTATACCTAGCACAGTTATATGAGACTCATCGCACAACTGCATTAGCTACTGAAGCTCATAAAAAACGTGCTAAGTCTTAGTATGATAAAATTGTTAACCCTCATATATATTCAGTAGGTGACGTACTTCTAGTATACGATCAAGCTCACGAAAAACTAGTTGCTGGTAAATTCAAACCAATGTGGCATGGTCCTTATATTGTTAAATGTGTACTTGCGAAAGGAGCCTATGAGTTAATTGATTATGACGACGTCTCCTTAGATAAACCCAGGAATGGCCTTTAGCTCAAGATATATTATGCATGATTCCTCGTGTGAAGATCCTCTTTGAACATTAGTTACATTTTAGAGCATTGTGCCTTAGATTAGAAAATTGTGTCTTATATTAGTTATTTTTCTTCATGAGTTTTCGCTACTTTCGCTACTTATATTGATTACTCTTGATAGTGCAGATGTCAACGTTCCTTCAAACATACATTGGTTTTGTTGACGACACCTATCATAGTACACGATATATTTCTTACGTTGCTTGGGTAATTTATTCAACCACTGATGAGTTAGTCTCTATTCATGGGATATGCCTCGGTCAATCAACGAACAATATTGCAGAATATAGTGTAGTCATTGAGCTATTATCTGATTCCATTTCATTTTGAATTCGATGTTTGATTTTTAGGTTATATTTGAAACTAATTTTATTACATTTAAACGATGTTTATACTATCAAAAATCCAACTTTTTTAATAATGTTTTTAAGGGTTCGTCTCTTAGAAAGACAGTTTGATTACATTGAATATAAACACATTTCAATATATTTAAACACATTTGTTGATGCATTAGCGAATAAAGTTTTAAATAGACATATACAACATTAAAATTAAAGCAAAACAATATTTCATCCATATTGAACAAGATACTCATAGATCAAAAGTGGTAATATCATTAGGTGAAAATAGTTATGTGTCAAAACATATTACATCATCTGTGATCATATGTTTCAAACAGCCTATGATCTAAATATAATGATAGAAAAAAAATAAAATGACAATCTAGATCAACCATAAGTTATCCATGATCATTATCATGGTAGAAGACTATTGCACATACCACCCTATCCAGATATCTCCTGAATGGACCTAGAGCCCCAGTCACATGTCTCTCAAGCCTGAGAGGTATATCATCCATCCCTATCTCCAGGATGTCAATAGCCAACCTCTATAGGTTGTTCTATAGCTCTGCAAGGGCCTCTGCTGCATCGATTTGTGGTGGGACTACTTTTATAGGCTACACATCTTGCCTGTCAAATCGACAATGTGTTTCTAGTCATGATGGCCCAACATCTGCATTTTAGTATTTTTATCAGTATTGGAGGATAAAAAATCAAATAAAATTTAGACAACAGAAAAAAAGAAAAAAACTTCAAAATGAGATATTTTACCTGATGCATCCCACTGTGTCCCTGGTGGGAGTAATGTGTTAGGGTCACCCCTGAAATCTACCCATGTGTAAGGAAAATCCTCAATCATGAAGATTTGGCTCTTGAGCCATATAGAGAACTAAGGGGTATATCGAACCACAAGACCATCATCACCATCGTGGTGAGCCATCAATGAAACCCATCGCAACATATGTGATTCCCTAGGTCCCGTCGGATCCACTAGAGACTGTTGAGGTGCTAGGAGTGGAATCCTCTCCAAAGAGAAAGTCACAAGAATGGCTCCATAGCCGAATTTTTTTAAATTCTGTTTATTTTCTCTCGTAAGTTGGCCTTTCATGTTGACCAACACTCCTTCCCAGCAGTTGAAAATTGTTCCCCTGTAACATTCAACTGCAGACTGCATTTGTGCTTTGGTAGCCACATGTGGAGGTGCACTTCCACACAACCTGGTAATTGTAAATGAAATGATATTTAGGTCTAGTCGGACAATGGTTTTGATTTCAATGCCAACATCCTTCAACTCTGACTCAGGTAGGCAGACCACCTGGTCGTGACCCAAACAAGGAGATGTCTCTAGCTATGCGGGGTCATCTACTGAGGAAATAGATATCCTCTAGTTCTATCACAAGTCTATGGTCCACAATGATGAATCATTGCTCCTAAAAATCCAACTTGTTGTCTAACCAGGTCATTATCTATACCTGTGACTTCATTCCCTGAATCATCCAAAATGTATACAATCTGTAACTCTTAAGTGTGCGAAGTTTTTCTAGGTCATCCATATCTTTGTTATCATGCAACTCATGCTCCCTTTCTCTCCATTCCAAGATGATTGTTAGCGTGAAAGAAATCAAATAACAACATTAGAAATTATTTGAGAGAATTTGAGCCATTTTTTTATGGATGGAATTATGATTTTTAAAACCCCATGACGCTTGCACGTGTTTTATGTATACACATTCAATTTTTGCACACGGGCTATGCATAAAAGCCACAGTGAGCCGATGATTTTTTCTATTAAAAAATCATCAAGGTGTGCAAGTTTCGCCACGAAAACCTGCGCATCGCTGAGGGCTGATTTAAAAACCTTGTTTCCCCCTAAAAAGTGACCTAGAAGCTTAAAATGAAAAACTAAACGGATGAAAAGAAAGATAACCATGAGGTGGATACCTAGAGCTGACAGTTCTTGAAATGGGGGAAATACTCTAAATTGATCGGGGGAAATACTCTAAATGGATTGTTATCCCACAAGAGTTTGATTGGAGTTCGAGAAATCCAATTCTAAGTAATCACTAATTTTTATTGAACTTTCATGTGATTTTCCCTATACCGAATCTGAAACGGTGGCAGAGGACCATCTTGCTTATCAATATCTATTTGTAATTAGTACATTAGATCCTTGGTATGGATATATCATTATATATCTCCAGACCCAAAGCTTACGACCAGATATTTCATGGTCAGATCAACGTAGAATATGATACCAATCTCAACAATACAATATTGTTGGTGACACACTTTATCGTTGTGGTTTCGATTATGTTTTTCAAAGTTATATAACTTATTAAGAAGCCGAAATGGTTTTGAATGACTCCCACTCTAGAGCATGTGGTGGTGATATGTTTGGGTTTTCCACATGCCAAAAGATATTGCACATTGGCTATTTTTGGTTGTCACTATTAAAATATTGTATTCTCGCGGTTAGAAAATTCCACAATTGCTAGATTTTTGATCGAAAGATGCGTGCACCTATAGCTCCTCTTCACTCAATCATTGTTGTTGGTCCTTTTTCCAAATGGGGCATAGATTTCATCACATGTAACCCTCACTCGACCAGGTGGCATGGGTATATTATTCTTGCCATAGATTACTTCACCAAATGGGCTGAGCCAATGTCTACCTTCCCGGCTGATAGAAAAACTACATCACGTGATTTCTAGGTTTGGTGTCCCTCAAGCTATTGTTACGGACCATGTGAGCAACTTTAGAACCATTATGATGACCGAACTTTCCACTCGAATTGGGTTATGCCACGAAAATTCTACACCATATTACCCACAAGCTAATGGTCAATTTGAGGCTGTTAACAAGGTTTTAACCAACATGATTAAACAGATTGTCGGAAATCCTAAAACAAAATGGCATACCATGTTTTTTTTGGAATTTTGGGCATATCATACCTTTGCAAAAACATCGATAGGGTTCACTCCTTTTCAACTCATTTACGATTTGGAAGTGTTTTTACCCATTGAATGTGAAATCATGTCACTCAAATTAGCCATTGAATTGGTACCATCTACCTCTAAAGAGGAGAAACACTTCCTATACCTATAACAGTTAGATGAGACTCGTTGCACAGCTGCATTAGTAGTTGAAGCTCATAAAAAACATGTTAAGGCTCAGTATGATCAAAGTGTTAACCCTCATATCTATTCAAAAGGTGACATAGTTCTATTATACGATCAAGCTCACAACAAACTAGGTTTTGGTAAATTCGAACCAATGTTGCATGGTCCTCATATTGTTAAACATGTACTTGCAAAAGGAGCCTATGAGTTAATTGATTATGACAACATATCTTTAGATAAACCTAGAAATGACCTTTATCTCAAGGTATATTATGCATGGTTCTTCATGTGAAGATCCTCTTTTTACATTAGTTACATTTTAGAACAATGTGCCTTAGAATAGAAAAGTGTGCCTTATATTACTTATTTTTCTTAACCTGTTTTCGCTACTTTCGATGCTTATCTGGATTACTCTTGATACTGCAGATGTCAACATTCCTTTAGACTTATATTGGTTTTTCTAACGCCATCTTTTGTATTACAAGGAACATTTCTTCTGCTGCTTGGGTCATCTATTCGCCCACCAATGAGTTAGTCTATATTCATGGGATATGCCTGATCAAAAAATGAACAATATTGTAGAATATAGTGCAGTCCTTAAGATATTATCTCATGCCATTGAATTTGGAATTCGAAGTTTGATTGTTAGGCTATATTCACAACTCATTGTATTACATTTAAATGGTGTTTATGCTATCATAAATCGAGTTTTGTTAAGAATGTTTTCAAGGGTTCGTCTCTTGGAAAGAAATCTTGATTACATTGAATATCAGCACATTTCAAGAAATTTAAACACATTGGTTGATGCATTAAATAATAAAATTTTAAATATATATCTGTAGCATTAAATTAAATCAAAAAAATATTTGATCCATATTGAACAAGATACTTAGATATCGAAAGTAGTAATTTCATTAGGTTAAAATAGTTGTGTGTCAAAAACTATTCATCATCTGTGATCATAGGTTTCAAACACCTTATGATATGAATATACTCATACAAAAAAAAAATATATATATATATATATATATATATATATATATATATATATATATATATATATATATATATATATATATATATAGATCGATCATCATCTATCCATGATGATGATCATGGTAGCAGACTATGGCACATGCCACCCGACAAAGATATGTCTTGAATGGTCCTCGAACCCTCGTCACATGTCTCTCGACCCTAAGAGGTATATCATCTATCCCTGTCTCTGGGATGTCAATAGTCAACCTCTCTAGGTTTTTCTCTAGATCTACAAGGGCCTTTACTGCATTGCTCTATGGTGGGCCTGTTGCTACAGGTTGTGCATCTCGCCTATCAAAGCGACGAAGCGTTGCTTGTCATGATGGGACCACATATGATTTTTAGTATTTTTATCAATATTGGATGATAAAAAATAAAATAAAAATTACATAACACAAAAAAAAAGTTTCCAGATGATATCTTTTTCCTCATGCATCCCAACGTGTCACCTGTGGAGTGATGTGTCTGGGTCACCCCTGAAAGCTACCCATGCATAAGGAAAATCCTCAATCATGAAGATTTGGCTCCTGATCCATATAAATAACTAAGGGTTATATCGAAACAGATGACCACCATCGCCACCATGGCGAGCAATCAATGACACCCATCACAACACACGTGGTTCCCCAGGTCCTGTCCAATTCATTGGAGACTGCTGAGGTGCTAGGAGTGGAATATTCTCTAAAGAAAAAGACACAAGAATGGCTCCATATCCAAAGTTGTTTAGCATCCCGTTATTTTCTCTCGCAAGTTGGAATTTCATGTTGACCAGCACTCCTTCGCACCATTTGAAAATTTCTCCCCGAGAACATTCAACTGCACTTTGCATTTGTGCTTTGGTAGCCACATGTGGAGCTGCACTTCAACACAACCTGGTACTGTAAATGAAATGATCTCTAGGTCTAGTCACATAATGGTTTTGATGTTAATGAAACCATCCTTCAACTATGACTCTTGGCTGCAATACTGAGCCATATAAGATGCAGTAGGCAGACCACCTGGTCATGACCCAAAAAAGGTCTTTCGCTCTGCGGGGTAATCCGGTGAGGAAATATATATCCTTGGGCTAAATCACAAGCTTGTGGTCCCCAATGATGAATCATTGATCCTGAACATCCCAAGCATTGACTAATCAGGTCATCAAATCTACCTGTGACTTCATTCCTTAAATTTCCCAAAATTTATAAAATCTACAATTCGTAAGTGTGTGAAATATTGCTAGGTCATCCTTAGGTTTGTTATCACATAGTTGTTTCTTCCTTTCTCTCCATTCCAACATGATTTCTAGCCTACAACCAATCAAAGAAGAACATTAGAATTTTTTTGAGATAATTTGAGCCATTTTTTATGGATGGAATTATGATTTGGAAAAACGCACGACGCTTTCACGGATTTTATATATACATAGTTCATTTTTTCACACGGGCTATGAATAAAAACCACGGGGGTCACATGATTTTTTCTATTAATAAATCATCGGGGCGCACAGGTTTTGCCACGAAAACTTGCGCACCCCCGAGGGCAGATTTCAAAACTTTGTTTCACCCTAAAAATTGACCTAAAAGCTTTAAATGAAAAAATAAACAGATGAAAAGCAAGATAATTATGACATGGAATACTTGGAGCTGAAGTTCTCGAAATGGCTGACTGGTTCTCCTAATATCTGCTCCGTAAGGCTTAGGGGAAAAACTCTTTTCCTCTACTCTGAAAGCCAAAAGGTAAAAAAGATTTATTTTGACCTATTTATATAATTTTCAATGAATAAAATAATATTATTTTGCTTATTTCACCTTTACGAGTAAAATTTTAAATGTTTTTTCATATTGAAGAGTAGGTGTTTGTAATTTTTTTGAGTTTTGTACAGGAAACAGGTTAATTTTAAAAAGAATCATTTTGAAATTGAGTAGACTTTTATCACTTTTCTTGGTTCTTTTAAAAATATGAAAATTAGAAAACCTGGAGTTCTCTTTTAAGCCCTTTTCAGACTTTATAAACATAAAAATATCGTCAAGCACTTGAATATTCTAACTTCTTAAAGGAAATGAACAATCATCTATTCAGTATAAGTTTTTTCCTTTTCTGGACTCAACTATACTATTTATTAAAAAGGTATACGTTGACTAAGCTTGGTCAATAGAGTTATCTCCTGCATTATTTTATCCTTTTTCGGGTTTAAGAGAGTAAATTTGCGAAAAATAATAGTATGTATTTTATTTATATTTTTCCTTTGACTCCCTAAAACTGAAAAACATTGATTTAATCCCATGCGAGATTCGTTAAAACTAAAAAGTACAAGACCTGTCAATTACAACAGGACCAAACCACTCCTTGTTAGGGCTCGTTAAAAATACTGAGATGGACTCGTCTGAAGGATGAGCTTACACAACAAGAAATTTTTATCCTCAAACATGATAAAAATAAAGAGGTACTTGCGAGTAATGGTGGTGTAAAAAATGATAAAAAAAAAATCATTTTTATTCTTGTTTTAAAAAGCAACATGTCACTTTTAAACACGACACTTTGTCGCACTTGTGTTTGGGTTGGGTAATCCTTTTGTCTTACAGTTAATCAAACCTCACTGAAAGTCTTCAGCCGGTTTTGGGTATTATCTTTGAGTCAAATGGTCCCAAGCCATTTACAATGTCGTTATGTGTTCAAGAGAAATTTCAATTTGTAATGCACCATTCATTTCAAACATTTGTCTCCATTCGCATTGACCATCCTTGAGTTAATCCTTGCAAAAAATTCCTTCAACATGTGATCTAATGGTTTCATGTCATAGGCTTTCCTGCGATAGATCACTTTCTATCGACATCAGATCATTATCTAGAAAATTGATTTAGAATCCTATCAGTACCTTGGAATATCCATTCCCTAATGGCAGGTTTCTCGCCTTCGATGAAAATTTCTTATCATTGACCTTTCATCAAATGATTCTATGAGTGTTTGACTGCAAACATTCATTCACACTTCATAGATTGTGTTGAAGTACTTCGACAACCATTTTCATTATTGGTGGTTTCTCTCACACTTGTTAATGATTCTCATCACTGAATGGTGATCAAGTGGTTTCTACCATATTTGACTTTGACACAATCAATCGCATGGATAGATTTGGACTAGTTGTAGAAGTGGAAAGTAAGACCCTGGAAGTAGTTTCCACCATCTAAGCTGCGAGGAGTTATGTACTCATGATAAAATAGACTTCTTTACAATAGATTCATGCGCCCATACTCTATCTACTTTTGATGTAATGCTAAAGTCATATTTGTAACAGAACACTTAGTTAGTTTTGCTCTGAGTATGGGAATTCGTATCTTGGTGATGATATATATTTTCATTGAATTTTTCTTACATGTTTTCGAGTGGTGTGTCCAATCCAATCCTTGGAATGATAAAGCTCTTCAGTATCTCAAAAACTTTCTCAAAATTCACACTTTAGGGGGAATTTTGTTACATGTCATTTTTTCACCATAACATTTGACTATCATTATGCATCTATCACGATCCATATTATGCTCCCTGGGAGGTCAAAAAATACTCGTTTTCCTGAACCACATCTTGGAAAATCGATAAGAGCTCTTTAAAACCTTTAAAATATTATCTGCGTTTTTTTTGTGACCATTACCCGCACATGCACTGATACTTATTCGATTAGTTGCAGTGATCACCACTCTGTTTGCAACTAAAAATTGTGCACCCCCGTAAAAAGGAAGTAAACATGAAAAGGTAGCTTCTAGAAGCCTAGTTGGTCAAATATTCTCCCAACTGGAACCCTCTAGAGTTGCACCAATTAGAGTTATATACCTCTACTCATGGAGCTTATCCCTTGGCTAAAGGAACCCTCATCCCTTCATTAGAGGATCTCATCCCTTTCCTCATGGATTTGAAACTTCCTCAATCACTTTGTAAATCTATTTTAGGTTTCACGATTGAGGGTACTAATAGTTCACGATACATTATAAGCTAGAGAGAATTCATAAGAGTTCATAAATTCTGAATTAGCAATTTGTTGGTTGTACATTTAAGATCACGTCTTTGTGCAGAAGACTTCATGTTGGCCATTCTAGAGAGGAAGGCTTTTCAAACTGAGGAAAAATATTGTGCAGACACATGGGAGAGATATATACAACATCAAGGCTCAGGTTGTAAGATTTATCTTTTTGATTTATGATAATACATATGAATCTATTTTTATCATTGTCTTGTTTATGAATTTGTTGAAATAATTTCAATAGTTAGACTCCTTGATCACTAATTTTAACTAGTATTTATGATTATTATATACTGTAGGTGCTTTGATCCTTTGCATGGCTTATGATTGTAGGTTCTTCTCAGAATTCAAGGATTTCTTTGGAGTGAAATAAAAAAGGCTACATCAAACGTCTCGACTGAAAGGTAGGAGCATAACCTCCTTATTTCTGAGTTATAATAATCTAAAATGGAAATAGTTTAGAGAAAGAGGCATTCACATGTTTGTTTGTTTCTAGTTACATGTTGGGGTACTACGGAGATTGCTCTTGTCCGCAAGAGGGATTAATCCACAAAACAACGTTATGAAGGTGCCTAAGCCATATAGATTCATTGCAATAAATAAAAATGAAAAAAGTATTCATTCCATTCGTTTGCAAAGGAGAAATATGTATTTAAGAATAAGTTAAAAGATGAATATTACGCAATAAAGCGTGGAGGGATAGTGTCTGAAATCGTCGTCCAAGGGGTTAGAATGATCATTCACTATCTGTCTCTTTACACCAACATCTGATACAATAGTTGTCGAACACAATTGGATGATCCGATACTGGGGTTGTCGAATGAAACTTGTCACACGCGGGAATTGAAACTAAATAAACTACATAAACTGACCCGTGGGAATTGAAACTGAATAAAATATATAAACCCAACCGATCAGTTAATTGAGGGACATGGGGGTGGGATTTGATGTGAAACCACACATTAGGCCCGCGTGGGAATTGGATTTTTCCCAACTATGAAAAACGCATGTATTTTCGCCATGTATCTAACCCCTTTTGGAAATAATTATCAAGTTAATAAAAATAATAAATTAATTGATTATAATTTAAATAATAACTAATAAATTATCAATAATAATTAATTAAATTAATCCAAATCGTGAAATATTAAATAGTACAAAATTTTCCCTAAATGTTTATCGTTGTAACACTAAAATGACATCACCATGATGCTTATATGAAACGAAATTATTTCAATATGATACAATAACAATGCTAAATAAATAAATACATCACAAAAAATATTCTAAAGAATTTCATAAATGAAGTAATATGAAATTTGGAAGATGCAAAAGAAGATCATTGAAAATATAGAGTAATATTGATGCAAAAGAAAATAATGGAAAATCTATAGTATCCATACACATGACATCTAAAAGTGTGTAAAACTTATAAACTGATACTAATTCTTAAAATTACAACCCTAAAATAGTTGGTGATATTCTGAAAAAACATTAACTTGACCACTTCCATTGCATAATTGCAATATGATGGGATGCTAAATGTGAAAATACAACCTTGCATTTTAATCATTTTAATGGAAAGGATTTGGGGGGTAATGATGGTAAAAAATGTGGTTTGGATTAGTAGTAGACTTATCATCTGGAAACATAAGTTTCCTAAACTCCTAAAACTATAAATTGTTTTGAAATAATTAACATGTTTTTGTGAGATAAACTTAACATAAAATTTCCCAAGTATAATGTCATGTCTCAATTTCCATAAGTGATGCAGGGTAAAATATTCATACCCTTAACCAAGACTCTTTACTCTAGCTGATAATTAGAAATGCATTTAATTAAGGCGTTAATGAACTAAAATGAACAATTGTAGCTCTAAATAAGAGGAACATAAATGAACAAGATCAACAATCATAAGACCACTTCGTTTGATAATGGAGTTCGTCCAAGAGGGACTACATCTCCAGGCCTTGGTGTCAAGATGGTGTAGGTCGCTGCATTATGTGTTGTAAGAAGAAGACGTACATGGATGTGTTTCCCTATGAAATACAAGGAATAATTGCCCTCACGCAGGAGTGGCTTGAATTATTTAAGAGATGTTCCACTGCGTAACTCTCATACATAAAGAAAGACTCCTATAGGTATGACCATAGCTTACATGTAATAAATAAGAGTATCCCGCCAATCCTGGCAAACAAGTGATCTCAAAAATGCACATATGAAATTGAGCATCCCTCCAATGTGGCATAAAGGGATCTCATACATGACACAAATCCATAGCTAAAAATACAACAATAACAACACAAGGCAAGATCCCACGACTCATGTATGAACTGGGATCTGCAAGACTTAATGCATCTCAAAGAGAAATAAATAAAGAAGTACATGGAATCCACATCATATACATCATGCTGCCATTTGCTGAAGGCTGATATGCTCTACAGCTGAATCTAAAATCACCATCAATCTTGTGGCGTCGAAAAAGGTGAAAATGCTTGCTCACTTGTGGAAATCTGACACCTGCATAACCCACTTCAAAAAGTGGTTGAAACATCAAAAACTCAGATGAAGAAACTGAGCATGCCATCAGACTCGTGGCATCGAGTAGTGTAAAAATGACATAAAATTTGTCCCATTTGGACAAAGTCAAAATTTCGCCCTCCTGAAAGTTGGCATCAATCAAGGTTCTGCCTGCCTCTTTTCTGGCTCATGGTTCCACATGCCCTGCAATAAAAAAATATTAAATCTCGAAAATCATGTGCGCCCTCCACTCCTCCATGGCCTGGGCAGACTGGTGAAATTATGGGTTTACATGCATTTCATGGGCGGAATTACCAACAAAATCCGTTGGTGTAGTTGGTAAAAAATGGAAATTTGTTAAATAGGGGTCGCAGGGTCAAATCTTGCCCCTCCCAACATACCACGACATATATATTTTTTTATCTGGGCACATTTTTTTGAACCCAAATAGTAATTTTAATGGGGGCCAGACCCGCATTACGCGGCCTGCCCCCAAACTTTGCGGCATATGCCATATAATATATTGTATGGTTTTTGTTGGGTGGTTAGGGCCCGCAGGGGTCACGACCCGTTGGGCCTTAACGACTTTTATTACCTGCCATTTGTGTGGGTGGTGGAGTTTCCACGTGGGTGGACTGATGCACCCGCCGGTGGTGGGTTCGACTCCCACCGGCCCGATATATGTGATATTCTTGTGGGAGGTTGCCATGGGTCTAGCGGGGGTCACAACCCGTCAGACTTTTAATATATATATTTTTTTCATTGTTAAAACAAACTATGCATTTTTGAAAATTCGGTTTTGGACCGAAGGAGACAAATAAAATAGGTGATAATTTCTCCTACAATCTAGCCTGAGCTTGCCAGAATCTGGTGACCAAAAAAGGTCGAATTTGCGCCTTCCTTAAGGCTGCCTAGTCACCGAGTCAACCCAAAACTTTGACCACTCCTAACTCCTTCATAGGGACTCGGAATTGAGTGCCATCTGCGTCATTGGAATCAGGAAGACGAGATCTACAACATGAACCTAGTTCAAGAGATTTTCGGACACTTTGATTTGTGAGCCCTCTGTGCTGAGCCACTTGTACTTGTACTTGTTTAATCCACTTGGATCAATCCTCCCCATTGGGGAGATTTTGGTCCTCCAAAAGCATCAAGCTTTACCTATCATCAATAGTCTACAAATGTCTTTGAAAGGCACATCCTCACATGACTTCTTCACCTCGCATACTTTCGAATCAAGATGCGAAGCCATCATGTACAACTGTTGCAATGCGATGTCTGTAAAGGCACATCCCTTGAAGACTCCTTCACCTCTCGTACTTCAGAATCAAGATGCAAAGCCATCATCTACAACTTTTGCAATGTGATGTATAAAAAGGCACATCCCTTGAAGAGTCCTTCACCTCTCGTGCTTCGGAATCAAGATGGAAAGCCAACACTTGTAACTGTGGAAATGAAAATGTCTGAAAAGGCACATCCCTTGAAGACTCCTTCACTATCATCCTTCGGAATCAGAATTCCAACACCCGCCTAAAGCTGCAACAAACATTACATTCTCAATGTGCCCAACAATGACCCAAATATTTCCATACTTGCCACGAGTTTATAGCATGTACTTGGTGGTCAAGCTTACAGCAAAATGAAAATCATACCTCAACAAAATTACAAGACCAAACCTCATCGTCACATTTCTAAGGGATGGTAAAATACCTCATCCCTTTTACATGAAAGAAATGCATCATATGACTCATAGAACATGACCAAAACATAATCGTCGCATCTCAAAGTGATGGCAACACATGATCACTTTTACATGAAAGAGATCCAATACACAACTTATAAAATAAGGCCAAAAATAAAAAAATAAATGTCATGGTCACTTAAACGAGTGATGGAAACACATAATCACTTTCATAATAAAAATGCGACAAATGATTTACAACATGGCCATGAAAATCTTAACATCTCTACAAACAAAATAATCTAGAAGAACCACTTCTCACTTATTAAAGCGAGTGGATCATTTCGTTGTGGCGAAATTGCTTGGCGATCAGCTCTTTCGACTGGTGTATGCATGGGTGGTTGGTATTTAAGGCACTTCTCTGGATGAAGTCTCCAGCATGTGGCTCTTTGGTGTCCACTTCGGTCGCAATGGGTGCAAAATTTCTTTTTCCTCCAAACCTGCTTAACTGATTTCTTTTCCTGTTGGGGAGAAGGCTTTTCATGCCTCTTCCTCCTTTGTGCTGCCATCCTCTTCCGGCACTCAGAAATCACATGATTATTTACACCACAAAAAGAACAAGTTTTACGATGCCATATTTTACGACCGTGGTTATCAACATTCTTATAATTAAAATGCACTCTGGAATAATGAGACTTAGTATACCTTCTGGGGTGGTCTCTAGTGCGATCATGATGATGGGAGCTAGCCTCAGTTCCTTCACTGCAACGTACACTTCCATGGAACGATGGCAAAGTGTCCCCATCATTCCTGTTCCTTGGAGAGTTCATCATTATCTATTTTCCCTTGATGTCCTTCGGACATCCTTCGTCAGTGCACCCAAACCTGCATAACGAGGTCTTTGCACAACCTCCAATGGTTTGGTTATCCCTTGGCCACGAATGCCAAGTCCTCCTCCACTATACCCCATTCTGGTGAGGAATCTCATGCCGATACCTGTGATGGGTATCTCCACACTTCCAACTGAAATTATATCATGTGAAGAAACTGAAGAAAAATCAACATTGTTTACCATAGGTGTTGATTGTGAAACGGATGAAGAAAGTTGTTGTAAGCCCTCGTTGCGCTTCACTTCCGTCAATGCCTCTAACACGGCTTGTAGCTGAAGCTGCAACTACTGCGTCTCTTCCTTCTCCTTTTGTAGGAATTATTTTAAGGCATCATGATCTCTCTCAAGAGTTTCGTTGTTGCATTTCAAATCTTCCCACGCCTTTGTCATGGCTTGCAACTGAAGCTGCAACTACTACTTCTCCTCCTTCTCTTCATGTAGGAACGCCTTCAAGGCATCATGATCTACTTACAGAATTTCATTGTTGCACTTCCAATCTTCCCACGCTTCTGTTGTGGCTTGCAACTGAAGTTGCAATTGTTGTTTGTCCTCCTTCTCTTTGTGTAGGAGGGTCTTCAATTCTTTGTTCTCTGCTGCTTGTTTTTCATAAGCCTCATACAATATGTTTGCTTTCTCGAACACCCTGAGCATGGTTTCATACATGTCCTTGACATTCTCCATGGCTCAACTCAGTGAACGTCCAATGTTCACGCCTGCAATCCAATCAGAAAGAATACCTGCTCTGACACCACTTGATCCAGGGTAAAATATTCATACCCTTAACCAAGACCTTTTACTCTGGTTGATAATTATAATTGCATTTAATTAAGATGTTAATGAACTGAAATGAACAATTGTAGCTGTAAATAAGAGGAACATAAATGAACAAGATCAAAAATCATAAGACCATTGTGTTTTATAACAGAGTTCATCCAGGAGGGACTACATCTCCTTCCTTTGGTGTCAAGATGGTGTAGGGCACTGCATTATGTGATGTAAGAGGAAGATGTACATGGATGTGTTTCCCTATGACATACAAGGAAAAATTTCCCTCACGCAGGAGTGGCTTGACTTCTTTAAGAGATGTTCCACTACGGAGCTTTCATACATAAAGAAAGACTCCTATCAGTATGACCATAGCTGACATGTAATAAATAAGAGTATCCCTCCAATCCTGGCAAACAATGGATCTCAAAAATGCACATATGAAATTGAGCATCCCGCCAATGTGGCATAAAGGGATCTCATACATGACACAAATCCATAGCTAAAAATACATCAATAACAACACAAAGCAAGATCCCACGACTCATGTATCAACCGGGATCTGCAAGACATAATGCATCTCAAAGAGAAATAAATAAAGAAGTCCATGGAATCCATGTCATATACCTCATGCTTCCATTTTTTGAAGGCTTATCTACTCTATGGCTAAATCTGAAAACACCATCAATCTTGTGGCGTCGAAAAAGGTGAAAACGACTGCTCACTTGTGGAAATCTGACACCTGCATAACCCACTTCAAAAAGTGGTTGAAACATAAAAAAACTCAGATGAGGAAACTGAGCATGCCATCAGACTCGTGGCGTCTAGTAGTGTAAAATTGACATAAAATTTGTCCCATTTGGACAAAGTCAAAATTTCGCCCTCCTGAAAGTTGCCCTCAATCAAGGTTCTGTCTGCCTCTTTTCTGGCTCATAGTTCCACATGACCTGCAATAAAAAATTATTAAATCTCGAAAATCGTGCGCGCTCTCCGCTCCTCCGTGACCTGGGCGTACTGGTGAAATTATGGGTTTATATCCATTTCGTGGGTAGAAATACCAACAAAATCTGTTGGTGTAGTTAGTAAAAATTGGAAATTTGTTGAGGAGTGGTCGCGGGGTCAAATCCCGCCCCTCCCAACATAGCACGATATATATATTATTTTAACTGGGCGTTTTTTTTTTGAACCCAAACAGTAATTTTAATGGGGGCCATACCCGCATTAGGCGGCCTGCCCCCAAACTCTACGACATATACCATATAATATATTGTATGGTTTCTGTTGGGTAGTTGGGGCCCATTGGGCCTTAACAACTTTTATTACTTGCCATTTGTGTGGGTGGTGGAGCCGCCACGTGGTTGGACCGTGGACCCACCGGTGGTGGGTTCGAGTCCCACCGCCCCCGGTATATGTGAATTCTAGTGGGGGGTTGACGTGGGTCCAGCGGGGGTCACAACTTGTCAGACTTTTAATATATATATTTTTTTCATTGTTAAAACAAACTATGCGTTTCTGAAAATTCAGTTTTGGACCGAAGGAGACAAATTAACTACGCGACAATTTCGCCCAGAATCTAGCCTGAGCTTGCCAGAATCTAGTGGCCGGAAAAATTTGAATTTGGGCCTTCCTTAAGGCTACCTAGTCACCAAGTCAACCCAAAACTTTGACCGCTCCTAACTCCTTCATACGGACTCAAAATTGAGTGCCGTCTATGCCCTTGGAATCAGAAAGACAAGATCTACAACATGAACCTGGTTCAAGAGATTTTCGAACACTTTTATTTTTGAGCCCTCTGTGTTGAGCCACTTGTACTCGTACTTGTTTAATCCACCTCGATCAATAAGGGTATTCACCAAATAACATGTACCTTCAACCCATTCAATTAGCCTGGATACATAGTTATATGCATAAATCAATAGAAATATGTGATTTATTAGTCTTAAGAATGAAGTTCGTATTGGGGTATCACATAAGGTGAAACATCATTTCGTTATTGTTTTCTTTTTTTTCACATTTCATAAATAATAAGATATATGTAAGAAAAAATTTCGACTCTGTATAAGAAGAAATGATGGGAATTAGTATTTATGTTAATAATGGAATCAAGTGCTTTTACAATGAATTAATAGAAATTTCCTCACTCTCGAAATATAAAACTTAGGAACCTCAAAGTTGGAAAGAATGTATGCTTATTTATGACACAAAGTGTTTTCGTTAAACTCAAAAAATCTTTAAGGATTGTAGGAATAATGAGAACAAAATACCCTACCTTAGCAATGTTTCCCACAAGAGAGTAGTGTGAATCTAATTAAGTAGGAAGCCAGATGGTCCCATTGTTGAGGGGTGTGGAGTGATCCTCCCTAAATCACATATTTTTATTCTCTCGTTTATTCTCTCTCATCATGGCATTTGAATGAGAAAATGAAGCAACCCTATGTTTTCTTACTTCCTTTACAACATAAAGCATACACATTATTTTGTGCTAGCAATATAACCTAGATACATATGCTATTTTATTTCATTCAATCAATAGATAATTTTTATGTGTAGATGTTTCAACTTCCAAGGAATCCTTAAATAATTTTTTCATGAGATCGATATGTTATGCAAGGAGTAGACCTTTATGATCTTGCAAACATTATATAAAAATTTCTTATAGCCTACACTTGGATTTTCCACTTTGTAATGATCTAGGTTGACTCCAAAGATTAGTATCAACGCAATAACTTATTCAGAAAACCATGTTTTGTTACCCTAAAAGGAGATATTGCCTATACTTCTAGGTTTACCATTTACACTGAGGCTACATATCTCTATCAAAATAATCTAGTTACATGAGACTATAAACGAACCATTACTATGCCTATGAAGGTAACCTTAAAATACCATGATAAGTTAGATTTTAACCATTATATCCCATGTATCGACCACTATACAGAGTTTATTTTTGGTATTTGAGATGATAATCCCTTAGTGTAGGGTTTCACATTTGTTGGGAAAATTTTATTCTACACTTACTTTCCTTTGTAATGTTGAAATGTGAGAATAAGAACTTAAAATGATTTCAATATTGATTCATAGTACTCGTTGCTGAAATTGCACGTTACTCCTCTTGTACAACTATTTTCCATGATAAAGTTTTTAAAAAGTAGATAAAATGAAGATGCACACAAGCCTGAAATGAATATGAGGTTTAATCGACCTCTTTACATATTCAACAATCTATCCCGCAGATTCCACTAATTTATTTGAAGATCTTTCAAGAACATGATGATCATGTTCTTATCATCATGCTTATCTCTGTTGAGCTATTCCATAACCATATTGAAATATTTGAGCTGGAAATCAAAGCTTTCAAGAGTAAAACCAAACTCTTTAAAATCCAAGTATATTTCCAAGGTTGGGTCTACATCTTCACCCTAGGGTCTTACCCATTCATGTCATATCCAAATAGGTCGATGTAATGTGTAGGTTCCAATCATGAAAGATTTTTGTTCCAACCATATGTCATAATGAATTCTATCTGCAGCCATAAAATAAAAATTATTATAAATAATTTATAATAAAATTATTATAATTGTAGGCACAAATGTAAACATATGTAACCAGAATTTCTCCCTCACCACTCAAAAGGCCTATTCTCAAATTTTTTTGAGGAATCCGTTCGAAAAAAATGACTCCCGCATGGTTTTTTTATGAAGGGCTTCTGAATTTCAAATTTGGATCAACAAGAAGTTTACTATGGAACTCCTCCTAAATATCCCTCCCTTACCTGATGTGAAAGATTAGATACTGGAACCTTATGGATATATTATTTTAAATATATTGTACAGAATATTTGAGCCCCTTCCACAACTTTCTCCATTAGAAATGAAGCGAGGGAGCCCTGAAATAAATTGAAACAACTTCTGATCTCTCATTATCTTTGAAATGAAGAATGGGAAAACTTCCCCTTCCAATATTTAATTTGTATCAACACACCATATGATATTAATGCACAATGTGTTATCAAATCCATGTTTGCACCTACATGGCAACTGGTTTTTATCATCAAACAACTTGATAAAAGTTGACTGCTATCATAAAAGAACATAAATGTGTGATTTACTCATAAAATGTGGGGATATATCTACTTGAAGAGACAACGTATCCACGTAGTCGAAGAATTTGAAGACCCAAATTTGTTTTGTTTAGATAATTATTAGCACACTCCCTCACACAACCAATGCCTTTTTCACTTTAATAAGTGTATGTGAAAAATAAAATTTCCTTAGAATCACATGTATGCCCCACACACACAGATCTATCTATATATATATATATATATAAAGCATAAATAAATAATTGTAATAATGTTATGGGGGCTGACCTATGAACATAATTGAGTGCTCATTTTATCTCCATTTTGAAATTCCTATCGATTCCCAAATTTTCAATTCTATTGAGCATGGAAATGCGTGAAAGAGGATAATTGAGGTGAGTGATTGATACTCCATCTTCAATTTCACTAAACATCTCTTTCAATTCCATAATAATTTTCTATTGACGTTCACGATATGAAGGCGCCTAACCCATATACATTCATTGCAGTAAATAAAAATGAAAAAGTATTCACTCCGTTCATTTGAAAATGATAAATATGCATTTAATAATAAGATGAAAGATGAATGTTACCACATAAGGCCTCAGAAAGAGTGTCTAAAATCGTCGTCCTAGGGGTTGGAATTATGATTCCCTATCTATATCTTTACACCATCATCTGATACAACATTTTTCGAACAAAATGGGATGCCCTGATAGCTAGGGTTGTTGAATGAAAGTTGTCACCTGTGGGAATTGAAACTTAATAAACTAGATAAACCCACCTGTGGGAATTGAAAATGAATAAAATATATAAACCCAATCGATCAGGTAATTGAAGGACATGGGGGTGGTATTTGATGTGCAACCATACATTCTACCACACATTAGTCCCACATGGGAATTGGATATTTCCCAACTATGAAAAAATCATGGATTTTCGCCATGTATCTAGCCTCTTTTGGAAATAATTATCAAATTAATAAAAATAATTGATTATAATTAAAATAATAACTATGAAATTAACAATAATAATTAAATTAATTAATCCAAATCATGAAATATTAAATAATACAAAATTTTCACTAACTGTTTATCATTGTAACACTAAAATGGCATCACCATGATGCTTATATGACATGAAATGATTTCAATATGATAAAATAACAATGCTAAATAAATAAATAAATACATCACAAAAGATATTCTAAAGAATTTCATAAATGAAGTAATATGATGTTTAGAAGATCCAAAAGAAGATCATTGAAAATATAGAGTAATATTGATGCAAAAGAAAATAATGCAAAATCTAGAGTATCCATAGACATGACATCTAAAAATGTGTAAACCTTATAAATTGATACTAATTCTTAAAATTCCAACCATAGAATAGTTGGTGATATTCTAAAAAACATTAACTTAGACCACTTCCATTACATAAATTGCAATATGATGGGATTCTAAATGTGAAACTACAACCTTGCATTTTAATCATTTTAATGGAGAGGATTTGGGGGATAATGATGGTAACAAATGTGGTTTGGATTAGTTGTAGAGTTATCTATATCTGGAAACATAACTTGCCTAAACTCCCAAAACTAGAAATTGTTTTGAAATAATTAACATGTTTTTGTGAGATAAACTTAACATAAAATTTCCCAAGTATAATGTCATGTCTCAATTTCCATGAGGGCATTCACCAAATAACATGTACCTTAAACCCATCCAACACTACAACATAAAGGGGGGTTTTAAGACAATATTTAAGACGATTTTTGGGTAAATTGTCTTAATTTGAGACAAAAGAAAACTTGTGTATTGTCTTAAATATTATCTTTAAGTGGGTGTCTCAAATTAAATCGTCTTAAAATTAAACTGTCTTAAAATATTGTCTCTATAAATACAATATATAGCACAAGCATTTTTGTCTCTACAGAGACAATTTCATTTTTGTCTCTCCAGAGACAATAGTTGCACTACAACACAAAGGGGGGTTTTAAGACAATTTTTGGGTAAATTGTCTTAACTTGAGACAATTTCATTTTTGTCTCTCCAAAGACAATAGTTGGAATTAAAAACATATTGTCTTTATGGAGACAATGTCTTTAATCCTATCTATTGTCTTTCTAGAGACAATATAAAAAAATGACTCCAAAAAAATATCTCACCATTGAAATAAATCAATATAAAAATATTTAATTAAAAAAATCAACAATATCATTGAATAATTCATGTTAGGGTGCAGTGGAATCGAACCACCAACCTCCTGCATGGCAGGTGCTCTTCCAATGAGCTAGCACCATTTAAAGAATTATGTGAAGAGTTATGATAGTCCTTGAAATTGTATAATAAGCATTGATTTTTAAAAAATGTTCAACACATAATTAGAGAAAAACAAAAACAAAGCATTCTCAGAAGTGAAAAACACTGACAGCAAGCCCAAATAATCTCAATACAAAACCACAAGTATAGACACAAAAGGCAATGAAGCCAACAAAATTCCAATGAATTATAATAAAGGTGATTGGGATTATATGACAAACCCAAGTCAAATGTTCCAAGACAAGCTTGTGATCAGATGATTCTTCTAGAAATCATGTTTTCTCTACAACAGTTGCCAACTGATTATGTGTCATACCAGTTGACTCCTTTCCTCTTTTCCGCATACCTGAATAAGGTGGTTATCTAAAAATTGTAGAGTAATGTTTGAATCCTCATGAATGTCACGAACTCACAATAAAACTCAACTTTTCATAAAATGAAAACAAGTCTAGATTCATAACTTTATAACTTTCTCTATTTCCATGAGTATTTGATCGCAATACCACAAGTAGGATCAAAATGCTATATAAGTTCTGCACACCAACCAGAGAAATGCTCTCTCTGGGTGCTGCGAGTTTCATCTGTCAACAAGATTCTAGAAGTCATGATGAACATATCCAAGACTTCACGTAAACAGAGATTGTAGATATGTTTATTTGTTCTGTAGACAAATGACAAAATCAGGCATGATAAAGCAAAGGGAAATGATAATAAAATGACTTGATGTAAACAGAGATTGTAGATATGTTTAGTTGTTCTGTAGACAAATGACAAAATCAGGTATGATAAAGCAAAGGGAAATGATAATAAAATGTTTAGTTTTCTTCCATATCTATACCTTAAACTCCCGAGGAAGTCAATTACAACATTATACCCTGAGTGACAAAAAAGATCAAACGAATTGATTGATGCTTATAACCAACATTGTGAGATTATACCAGCTAGACACACACTTTTAAAATATGTTGTTTGAATAAGAAAATGTTGTTCAAACTTCAAATAAAAAACTAGCAGATGATTGCTTCACAAAGATTAAAGGTTGTTCTGTGGGAGTCACAATCTGGAGGTGGGCAAAGCCTCATGATTCAAATCTTTTCTTAAGATTTTTCCGGTGGGGGACTTGGGAATTGAATTGACAAATGCTACTCGAAGTATCCTCTTGTATGGAAAAACCTGCACACAAAAGATATTTTCGCTTGGAAATTAGCAGATCTCCAACAAAAGAAACAAAAGTTTTAGGTTGAGTGCAGGAAAGTTCACAAAATAAATATCTGAGTGCTTCATTTACCTGATTTGCAACAAATTTTTTTACATCTTCTTCAGAGAGATTGATGTCAGACTTCCTCACAATAAATTCCATTGGTATTTCACCTGCTTCATCATCAGAATACCTACCATACAAAGCCAAAAGACAGAGAGTTGCATGCTTCAATAAGTAACATGTATGCAATTATCTTTGGATCAATGCGTAAAGGAATAGGGGCATCAACTAATGTTGCAGAGAAACTCTGTGTTATAAGCTAGATAAAACTTTAAAAATATCCAACTGTGTGTAAGAGCCTTACAACTATATGTAATTGTTAAGACTTGTAAGCACCTTCAAACATACCATTCCATTGTCATCAACTGCTCTCATGCTAGATCCTTGGAGAGGAGCACTTTGTGGTGAACATCCTTGAATCATTCTTCTATAACCTTCAAGAGGCTAGATTGTCCATCTACTCTTGGCCATGCTTTAGCGTCATCGGATTATCATTTCTTTCACTAAATAAAATCATTTGTAAGTTCCTTCAACCTTTCAAGCATGTTCTAAATGTGAACAAGAACAAGAAAAACAGAGGTATCAGCCAGCATATCCATAAAGAGACTCAAGGAGAGTAAATAATTAAAACAAGATGAAGAAAATGTCTAAGATAGTTCCAGAGAGGCCTGATACAATCAAAAATACCCAGGAAGTACTAGGGAGCAGGCTCAACCAAATCAACTTCAAGTAAGATCATCAAGGGAAGAGGAACCAAGGAGCTCCTCAAAAGGGTAAGCCAGTCATGAGACATCCCTCAAACCTTTTCGCCATATTCTCAAGCCAGGAGGGCATCAAAAGCATCAAGGTTAGGTAGAGACAATATGACGGCATCACATAAGAGGGTAGAAAGCCATCAAAGGAAGAATGGAAGCATCAGGGGAGAGCCTAGGGTTCAATAGGCATCAATATGAAAGCATCAAAACACCTTCCATCAGAGAAACTCATGGGAGCCTGGGATTAAAGGCCCGGGGCCTAGAATCACTTACAGATGAACATGAACAACCTGTGTTAGGCCACCATGATGACCAGCAGCCAAAATATGCCAATCATATTGACATAACCACTCCTTCCTTTAGGATATTCCAATGTCCTTGAAGCCAACTCTTTATGAAACCTTCATCCATGACATTCTCAACTCTTTCCAATAACCATATCTACCCATGCTAGGTATGATGTGTCATTATCCAGGAGGAACACACAACAACTTCTAGATCCACCAGATGTTTTCATTTTTTGATTCCAGAAATCAAATATCATGCTAGGAAGGATCCTTCCATCCTTTCTCTTCGAGGAAAACCCCGTACAAGGAGATATCTTAATCTAATCATGGAGACACCAACTGTAGCCTGTAGAATCTATAATACTTATGTTATTAGTCCTAGAACATGCCTAAGCATCAGATAAATAAGTGGCAGCAAACACCCATGTAAAGGGTCAAGAATTCCTTCAAGTGAAGACATCCCTTCCACATTCCTTGGCAAGAGCAGCCAAACATAGAAGTGATAAGAATGTCAACATTAAATTAGTTCATCATTCCTTCATGGAACCAGAGCTAGTATCAAAGCAGTAGCAGCATCCACAGCCAGTGGAAGATGAGCCTCAACCACACCATCCTTAAGTTCCAGTATGAGTTCTTTTGTGATGCACTCTGTTACTCCTTTCATTCTCTATTCCATCAAAGTAGAGTCCTTTTCATTTGCATCCTCTCCATGTGTCATATCATCAGCATCAGAGCTCATCATAAGTAGTATAAAGTATCAACTATATGAAAGGGAAAATCCATAAGTAGAGATCAAGAAAGACTACAACACCGGGAAGGATATAATACTCAAAAGCCATCTGAAAGGAATCAAAGAAAAGAATAAGGATACTAACTCAGAGTAACCAAACCATCAAGAGCAATCAGAGAATCTAATATAACAAGCAAAGTAGGAGTATTAGAAATCTTCCCAAAACTTCATAGGAGCAAGCAAATAAACCAAGATTCTCAAAAACTACACAGTACCCTTGCTGCTAGATATTTCCATCAATGGAGATCCCACCAGTGTTTCCAGCAAAGGCAAAGTAGAAAATGGTAGAACTATCCACGGGAATGATATAATTAGTACTACAAACCCCTTCTACATGAATAGGAATTCTACATGAATAGGAATTCCTGTAATTGATTCTAGTTATCCGATTTTCTGCACTCACTCACCATTACAAGAATGCCATGAATTCCTGATCAACTTCTCACACATCTATTAAATTTCTACTCACAAATAACAGAGATGTTTGATTCCATAATCAACACATAAACAGAGGCCTTCATAAAATCAAATGCATATAAAAATGTTGAATTCAATACACAGATGCTCTGTGGCTTGATTACACTATATGGGCACATTATGCCCTGGTCTCTCCCGTCATACTTACTATCTACTTCTATTCTTGTCTCCACCTCCCTAATGCCTGTGAGCTTACAAATGCTTCATTAAAACTTAGAAATGATAACTATTTCGGTTTGGATCCTATAATATTGCTACAATTTACCCTAAGATCCTATAAGGGGTTAACAGATTGTGGCTTTGGGTTAAAGGGATAGGGGCTTTAGTGGTTATAGACTAAGGAAATTCCTGTAATTGATTCATCATTAACATAAGATAAGCTTATTATGGTACAAATGTAAGGATCAACTCAGAAATTCCTGCAATTGATTGATTGCACATCTCATAAATCCTGGATAGACTGAGGAAATTCAATGCCAAATTAACACTGCTATAAAAGAAGAAATTCATCTTGACTAGAAGCCATGATTTCAATCTTGCAGATGACTTGGAGCTAAGAGATTGAGGCTTCTGTTGAAAATTGAGATACATAGACAGAGGTTTCAGTATTAAGGTTAGGTCCTAGGAAAATAAACCCATGTCATGATCCATATGACTCGACAATAATGTAATGTCCTAGGGTAATTTTAGCCCTTAGGATTCTATGTTTATCAGCATTACAATAATTCAACAAGATTATACAGCAGAAATGTTCATTTTTTCAACAATAGACATCATTGAAATAGCAAAAATATTTCCATCGTAATAAATATATCTAACAGCAATATGATTCCCAACTAAGTTAGGGATGACTGCCCAACAAAACAGTAGATTCTTCCCAACAATTATCACTATATTTTTATTTTCAAGATCAATACTCAGCAATTCAACTACTCATCCAATCCTAGATTCAATAGAATAACAGATAACAGAATAGAGAAACCTAGATTCAACACATCAAACAGTGGTTTCCTTTTCCTTTAGTCCTGGCCAAATCTGAAATCATAGTAATTGAGTTTAGAGTTAATCTACGTTTGTTTCAACATTAACATAAGATAAGCTTATTATGGTACAAATGTAAGCATCAACTCATAAATTTCTCTAATTGATTTATTGCACATCTCATAAATCCTTGATAGAATGAGGAAATTCAAGACCAAACACTATTGTAAAAGAAGAAAGTCATCTTAACTAGCAACCATGATTTCAATCTTGCAGATGACTTGGAGCTAAGAGATTGAGGCTTCTGTTGAAAATTGAGATACATAGACATAGGTTTCAATATTAGGGTTGGGTCCGCGAAATATAAACCCATGTCATGATCCATATGACTCCACAATAATATAATGTCCTACGGTAATTTTAGCCATTAGGATTCTATGTTTATCAGGGTTACAATAATTCAACAAGATTATACAACATCAGTGTTCATTTTATCAACAGTAGACATAATTGAAATAGCAAAAAAATTTCCACCGTAATAAAGATATCTAACAACAATATGATTCCCAACTAAGTTAGGGATGACTGCCCAACCAAACAGTAGATTTTTCCAAACAATTATCACAATATAATTTTGATTTTCAAGATCAATACTCGACAATTCAACTACTTATCCAATCCTACTATGACTACACAACCATCGTCACAGTTTTATCAGGCCCGACAAGGCTCGCCTGCTATATATCATCATCAAGGTCAGTTTCACACAATTATTTCTTGGTTCCATTGCATTCATATGGCTCTCGTAAAACAAGGTTATTATCAAGTCCATTTTAATTAAATACGCTAAATGTGTTATTTGGGGCAGATTATTTGAAGAAACACCTTAGTGTAAAATCTCGTTGGAACTTGGAAGAAGAGATCTATAGGATGGGATTATGAAAAGTGACTTTCAGTGGCAGAGGAATCATAGAGGCATATTAATCATTTTCTGGGATAAAAAGTGACTTAATTAAAATAAAATAAAAGGGAGAAGCTTCTAGAATGGAAATAAAAATATAAAATTAAAGTGCTTGTAGAAAGTTGAAGAGAGATCCATCAAGTCTTTAAAAGAGGGGAGAACAAGTCATTGAGATATCTTGGATTTGGAATATTTTCTTTTGGGAAGTTTGAGAACTTGGTTTCAGGTTCAGAGAGCCCTAGGACAAAAGCCCTTGGGTTTCTTCTGTTGGAAAATCAAGGTATATAATATATTATTATTGATTCTCCTTGCTTGATAATTACTTGTGATGTTTGTGGGTATTTTATTATTTTTTTTTACTTCTTCATCAATAAATTATAAAAAACATGAACATCACAAAACACAAGGAACACAAGATAAAGGCTCAATGCCAGGGAAAAACCCCACAACTGGGGAAAACCCAAACAATCCTTGTCTTATAGAATCATATCAAAATGAGACCTTCAAAACCCAAAGACCAAGTATAAGACCTCCTCAAGCCCCAAGTCAACCCTCCAAATGATCTCCTCCAAACAAGACAAAATCTACTAAATTCAACGCATGTGAAACTCTTCACAAACTACTTCGATCAAAGTCTTAGTCCTGCAACTTTAGGTTTGCAATTCGGCCTGGAATTGTCAGCCCCTACAACTTGCCCAAAATACCCTAACTTATCGCACGTGTGAGAGAGATGATTCGATTTCCATTTCTTCTTCCTTCTCTCTTGAATTGTCCTTCTCTCCTTGACTTTTGTTCTTCAAAAATCTTCTTATCTTACTGCAGATCGAACTTGTGCAAGTGCTCCAAATGAGTCAATGTCTCATGCTATATATACACTCTTCAAGAGGCCGAATAGAGCTCTTCTAGGAGACTTCATATTGGTAGGGCCGACTTTGTCTTGGGAGTCCAAATAATGTTTCTTTCTTAATACAAATTTTCCCAAAATGGTCTTTTACATACGACAATAATTGCTTTGATTCATGAAAAATATTTCTTGAAAAAATCTAGGAGCATGAAATGCATGCTTGACCTAGATGACCATTAAATGGAGCATGAAAATCATGGTTGAAAAACAATATTTTCTTTCTTATTTTTCTTGATACATAAAATATACATAATGACATAAGTAAAATACAACTATGAAGACCGAAACTAGTTAATTTTCCAACATCTTGGTGTGTTGGACAAAACCCCAACTCACTATTGTGTAGATTTCATTCATAAATATCGTAGAGCTTCGTCAACATCAATTGGTGAGCATATCTGAAGCAAATATGTGGGTTGGAAGTGGGGATAAACCAGATCTCCAATTTGGGCTTCATTTCCAATGATGTAATGGAAGATCAAGAGTTATTGTCAGCCATTTGTTGGTATTTGTAACAGATTCTAGAAACCCTATTTATTGCAAATTTGATTAATTTGTTGGCAATATCCATCTTGTAAAATTCTACACATTTTGTGGTGTTTTTGGATGTAAATAATGGAATAATTTTGTCGAAGTAAAATACCAAATTCCTACTGGCTAGTGTTATCCTCTCCTCGTGCCTACAATCGCACTGTACCTCGGGAAGCCAAAGGGAAGAAGAGTACCTTGTGTTGGTAGGGTGGAAAAACAAGTGGACCAGCAAATTTAGTTAAGCACGGTGGGAATTGTAAAAAAAAATCAGTGTAACCACAAACTTCCTGCAACTGCAAACTCCTCATAATGCTTGCAAATACAGAGCCTATAATGGTTATTCATTAAAATTCTATTTGCACTTGTAATGCTCTAATCTCAAATGATAAATATAATTTCATCAGTGATGATAATGGATAGAAGGGCTTAGAAAAGCTCAAAAAAAATCATTGCTTTGTCTAATCACAAGCCTCAACCACTCAAACCTTGCATCTAACATCACATTTTTCCAAAATCCACCTCCAATGCATTTGGCTTCTTGAAAAATGTGGAAGTGTTTTTTCAGGAGATGATTGAAAGCTTCTGAGATGTTTGGTGAGGAAATGTTATATGTGTATTTGTGCAAATGCACCATTTTTCCATTTCCTGAAATTTTTAAAGTGCCATTTTGAAATGCATTCATAAAATTTCACAAATGCATACAAAATACAGAGTTATGTTCATTAATATCAATATTTCAACAATTGTGTATCATTTATATAATTACTTGTGATGCTTTATTCAATTCTCATACAGTCTTGTATCACAATTGACATGTTACCACATATGTTCCTCAACTATGTGATGTATATGTAGTCTCAGGTGTCCATGTGACTTTATCCATTAATTGCTAGAGATGTTTATCGATTCAGAACCTAAAAAGGTACTTTAGTTGAATTTGTAAGTACGTATGTTCATCACAATTATTATGATGTATTTCATAATCCATATTTTACACTCGTGGTATTGGTATTAGTCAACCATCTGAGAGATTCGCTAAATCTATAGGAAAAATATTGAAATTCTCCATTGTAGCTACTTACTGGTACCGTGTTGATACAAAGCAAGGTTGTGAATAGATTTGAGATGAGCCGTTTATGTATTTACACTTTCTTACATCTGTAGATGCTTCTATTTTTAGGAAAGCACAAGGTGTGGATTCTGCACTAGGACAACAATCCTCGTTCTCTCGTAGTCACTACTATACACTTAGTTCTTAATATATATTGTTAACTGTAAATGTTTATTGTCCCCGCTTGACTTTAAAGTGATACATGTATATGATTCTGAAGCATATTTTGTATTAATGTTAAGCTAGATTTAGTTTCCCTGGAGGCTGGGACTAAACATTTAGGTATAAGGTGGGCCTATTTGGCCAAACACTCATAAAACAATATTATTGTGAAATTTTGTTCCCTTGTAAGGAAATAAAAATTCATCATATCTATTTTATTTTCCACATGAACAATCATCAGGAGAAAGCATCAGAATGGTTTCGTTAACATGCAATGATTACCACCACAAGCTATCCAAATCCATTGTAGTTGGCTAACGAAGGACGAGCTTCATTGGTTAGTTGAGATGATGACAGGCTACCCACTGACATTGATTTCATATTGCTAATTTTCAAGTTATAACACTAAAGAAACTAGTGTTCTCCCCCATTGAGGGCAACTGACCTTTGCCATTCTCCTGTGCACTCCAAGATCAGTCAACAATGCGCAATTAGCCTTTCTGCCATTCTCCTTTGCACTCCAAGATCAGTCAATTTTGTTGACTAATGCACAATTAGCCCTTCTTTTTTCTTATGCATAATAGGCTACAAAAACAAAGATGTCGATTACATTCTACTTTTCAATATATTCTTGATGCCAAATTGGCTCCTTGTTATCTTGGAGGACAGGAATCCACTGTCGATCTTGAAGAGTGTCCCATTTGTTTTCTTTACTATCGAAGCCTTAATAGGTCAAGATGTTGCCTCAAAGGCATTTGTATAGAATGTTTTTTGCAGACAAAGCCCCCAAATTGTAATCGCCCCTACACAATGTCCATTTTGCAAAATGTCAAACTATGTTGTGGAGTATAGAGGTGCTAAAACACAAGAGGAGAAAGGCATTGAACAAGATGAAGAGAAAAAATTGGTTGAAGAAAAAATAAGGATGCAACAACAAGAGCTTCAAGTCGAGGAGCAGACAATGCATAGAAGACAAGATACTATGCATGTTGGACTGACACTACCTTCTGAAGAAGTTGACAGACAGGATCTTCCTATTTGCAATGCAATATCAGATACTAATGGGGTCAATGCCACTGATGGTTCCTCGTCAGATCTAAATGGGATTCATTCAACTCATGGATCAACTGGGGTTGCCGATACAAGGTCCAAACCTTTGCCTAGTCGATACAACAGGGACGATGAATTTGACTTGGACCTAGAGGACATAATGGTTATGGAAGCTATTTAACTCTCTATCTAGGAGCATGCTGCACATAGAATCTCAGGACCCTCTTCTTTTTCCTTGGAAAACATTCTTTCGTCTAGACCTAGTCAAACATCTAGGTTGAGGGATAGTTCTGAGTCTACTATGTCACGTCCAACATCAACTGATTCAAGAGAGGTTGTGCTAAGTAGCTCTGTGACAGGGGACCTTTCTTGTGCAATTGCAACTTTAGCTGAAAGAGAAGTACTAAATAGTGATTAAACATTTGCAAGGCAAAGCTCTCAAAATCATCAAAGTTGCAGAGACCCTGCTGGAAGTGGTGGCATAGAGGGACAGGAGGTTATATATCATAACCCAAACAGTGAGCAAGAATTATCAGTCTCTGATATACAGAAAAGAGGGCATGGAAACTGAGAGACAAAAGAGCAGCAACAACAGTTATGCACATAAGAGGATAAAAACAATGTGGATATAGGAGGTGGTGACAGAGCTGAGGCCCATGCACCAGACAGTTGGATATAGGTTTCACCTGAAAGTGGACGTGCGTTTTCTCCATGTATAAGAGAAGGAATTCAAGGCTCAATGTCTGATTGGGTACTTGATCATAGTTCTGAAGTAGTTGAAGTTGGGACTAGTTTCTCAAGTAGTGTACCCTCAGCTTCAGACTTACCTTGGGAAGCACCTGAAGTTCCTCACAATAGTGAAAATTATGCTGATCCACCTTCCTTTAATGCTCAGCCTTATGGGTTCCCCGAGAGTTTTGAAGATCAGATGATGCTAGCATTGGCCATTTCACTTGCTGAGGCCCAAGCACGCTCATGAATTTATGGAATCCTCTGTTATACGGACAGAACACATTTTGTGATTATAAGTAGATGTCTTTCTATTACTTTAAACCTTCCTACCATGTTAGCATCATGTACATGTCTGGCAAATACTGACTTGTCATTGACAAGACAACTTGTTAGGGTGTCCTCTCAATGACCAACTAGTTAGAAATTGTTTTCTGAGTTGGGGTTATCCATACATTCTGAAGGTTTTTGTTTAAAAGTCACAATTATGAAATCAATTATATGATCAAGGAACTACACTGGAAGATAAACGGTATTATTGGTGCAACTAGACAAAGTGAATGTTCCGTGTGCCTCATTCTGTATGGAGTCTGTGCTGCAGACACCTATACATGAAAATTTTACATGGTTGTTCTCGACCTAATCTGTCATTGGTCTTTAACAACTGCAAAGGAAAATTGGATATAATCTTCTTTGTAGACTGTTATGGCTTAGATATTGTATATGGGGTCTGCTTCTAAATTTTTTGTTGTTATGGATGAAATCATGAATAGATTATCAATCAGAAGTTGGAGGCTTGCATATTCAAGCGAGTGTTTTTTTTTTCTTTGTAAAAAAAGTTTTCAACAAATTGATATTTTCCTTCCTCTCCTTGTTTATCATATATTCGCTCAGTTAATTTGTTAGAAAGATCTTCATGCCTCTTACTTCCAGGTATTTATGAAGGGCCTTCTATAAACTCTCATCCAAATCGCTACAACCTAGTAAACATAAGATCCAATCCAATCAATAAGATCCAATATATAAACCGAACCTGTATATATTTAAAACCCTCAAAAGCCTAAAGTTCCAAAGCTCTAAACCCTAGAAGCCTGAAAATTCAAACCCCCAAGCCCTGTAGGATCCTAGAAAACTTGAAAATCCAAACCACTAGACCTAGAGAAATTTGATAGCCTGCCCCTAAAGACCCTTTAACCCTGAGAAGAGTAGAGTGACAGAAAAAAAAATATTTAAAACAGAAAGAGAGATAAGGCATCATGATACTCACTTGAAGTAAGGTCCATCATCCGAAATTCGATCTCCTTCATCTGATATATTTTTCTGTGGCTGTTTGAAGGCCATTGCAACGATTGAAACCTCTTTGGCATACCCAGTGCAAATAAACTCGAGGAAAGGACCTTCTCCTTTAGAAATAGTGACTATTAGATAAACATGGGGTTCAACAGAAGCAATATCACTGTCGCTATCTTCTTCCTCCTCCTCGTCACCCATGTCCCCTGGCATAACTTCAACTTTTATATCCTCGTTACCAAGTTTCTTCCGCAAAATAACAGCCTGATTTCCCAGCATATCTTCGATCTCCCAGGGCATGGTGCCTGGGGGTTTAGGATCCTGTAAACACATTCAATACAAAGGAATCATGACTATATGCAACTCTTCAGAGAAATATCATAAGATCTTAGGGATTTTTTTTTTACTTTACCTCGGTGGGAGGGTCTGATTCAAGCGCATAGTGAATCTCGTCTTCGAGCATTTCCACTAGGTTTTCGTTCGATTTCGTATAGACTGCAACTGAAGTAACCGCCCGGCTAGAAACCCATCGTGTTCCCTTGATTGTTTCTTTCCTGCAACAGCTTTCAAATGCAGACACAGTGGCCGAAACGATGACCCTCTGATGCTTTAAGCTATGAAAGCCTTTGGTGCTACAGAGAAGGCTACCCTGTGGGCAAAGCAGGCGATGCGAGAGTCATTGGCAGTTACGAATCTGGTTCTCTTGAGGCCACATTTATAAACTTGAAACCTTGCTCTATGCCATAGACAAAAAAGCTGAAGTCCATCCTGGAAACCCTACTCTGTGCCACAAGAAAAACAATGGAAATCCAACCTACAAACCCTACTCTGAGCCACAGGCAAAACAATCAAAATCCTGGTTCAACGATAGCTGGAACAATGAGTATTATTCGCTGGCAGTCTCTGGTCCCAGACTAACGAATTTGGGGATCGATAGATGGGTCAAGCAGAGGTGGTCCTATTGTTGGGCGGTGAAAAAATCCTATTATCACCTTAAAAGAAAAATAAAATAACCCAACCCAAACACAACATTAATATACAAACATCTTTCATGTTGTGATAATTCAAGCTTTATTCTTTTTAATTAATAATTAATATCACTGTATAGTAGTTGTCTGTTCAATAATCTCAAATATAAAATGTGATAATAATCCAATATCATTGAATATCAGCATCAAATGTAATAATAATCAAATATCAGCATTGGATATACATTATTCAAGAGTCCTCTTGTCATATTCACTTGCATGAGGGATAGCAATTTCTTAGCTATTAAAATAATATTATTGTCATTAATTGTCACTATGGGTCTATATGGAAGGTAAAGTGGATTTATATTGGACTCGTATGTTTTTGTTAGTGTTTGGAATGAATTTTGTTAGCATTATTGATATATAACAAATTATTATTTGGTATGATAAAATTTATGCATAAATATATTATAAGTAAGAAAAATTATAGTTTTTTATTATTTGAGCATTGTTATTTCATATATGCAGTTTATATATTTGTGTTTGATTTTGTAAATGGTCCGAAAGGAGTATACTAGACTTTTTAAATTAGATGAATCTAGTGACAATTGATGTTTATTGATTTGATCTTGTAAGTGATGGTGAGATGTTGCAAAATAACTATGTGAGATTGCCTTATATTAGATGTATATAGTGATCCCAAAAAACAAAAAACAAAATTCATGACTCTCCAAGGAGTTTTCAAAAACCTCCACTAAATCCCTAAAATAATTTTAGAGACGATTTTGACAAGACTTTCGCAAGCCTAAACCGCCCCTGAAGGTCTTTTTTGTAGTAGTGTTTTCATTATATGCCCATTACAAATAAGTTAATCAATATAAAATTGACATCAAATCGACATTCACAAGATTGATGAAGGGGAAAATAATGGAATTTCAAATTTAGGAAGGCACAAGTTTTAGAGATATATCACAACAAAGATCAACAATCAAGATAGTCTACAAATTAGGGTTTTGAAAGGTACATAACTTAGCATTGGCATAACATTGATCAATATGTAAAATATAGTTGTACCCTAAGTCTCCTATATAATATGGAAGATAAGGAAAAACCCTCGCCTAATGAAGCTATCATAACATAAGTGGAAAACGTGGATGATCTTGATTTGTCACCCATGGCAGAGGTTTGGAATATAAGAAGAGAGATCTAGTGGAATGCCCATAATTTGGTTTTGTTGTAGTAGTTCAATCAAAAAGTCTCAAGAGAAAAAGATGTTTGGGTTAATTACCATATAGAGTTAGAATATTGAGATTGTAGTAGAGTTGAACTAGTTCTTTAAAATGAAGAGAAGAGGAGTAGTTCAAGAAATGAGCTTATAAAAGGTTGGTTAAGGAGATCCTGACATGGATAAATAATTTTGTGGTGGAAGAGGATTATGTGTCTTTTAGTTCTCCAACCATGGAAGTGTAAGTGTCAATTCCTGGAGGTGACCTATAACGGATTAAATCATATTGAATAACTAAGGGAATAAGGTGCCATGGAGGAAACACATGCATTAAAGAGGGGAAAATAGGATTTAAATCAAAATGCAATAATTAAGAAGTAGTGGATGGATAGAACGAAGGAGATTCATCACAATACTATGATAATTAAAATGAGTATTGGTGAGGATGGAAACATAGAGGCACAAGTAAAAGAGTTCAAAAGGTTTCAAAGGTGTCAAGAGAATACCAAAAATTTGTTCAAATAGGGGGATTTAATAATTGGAAAGAGCTTGGAGAGAAGAATAGGTGGGGAGAATATGTCAAGAAATTTGGAAGAGAAAAAAGAAGTGATGGCTCAAGGAGGTGAGCACGTTCAGTTAGATGGATCATGATTGTCTAAAAGGAAGCCTTAGTTTGTAAGATATTGATTAGCTTGCAAAGAGAGATATCATCACAAAGAAGGAAGAGGAAGAAACACTTAGCAATGTGTTCTAATTGTTTGAGCTACAGGAAGGTCAAGTAGTAGACATAAAATAGCCTAAGAAAAGTGGATCCAATCCAAACCAACCACCCTAATTATTTTAAAAGCCTAGAGGTAATCCCAAATTTTTATTCTACTTTTGACTTGAAAGCACCTTTTCTTAGTAGTTTGGGATATAGTAGTAGTGAAAACAAAAGGAAGATGGGAATACAAGTGGAAGTGGCATATGTTATGTTTGAATTTTAGTTCAAGTGGGGGAGTAGGTCTAATTATTCAAACATGTCTATAAGGTTTTATCTTGGTGAACAATCCAACCAACGATATGGTTATAGTAGTTCCAAGAACTTTATGAAAGTTAATGGTGATGAAAAACCACATTGGTTCTTATGTGGATTCATCTAGAGGGTGAAAAGGATTGTAGTGCTAGTTTCAAAGTTGATAAAGTTCCTAACCACATTGTGGGGGAAGCTTCTCTAATGGTGCATGAAGTTCATATAGATTTATACCTAGGGTGTAGCTAAGGCCTTGGACGAATTAAAGGTGGTATTTATAGCTAAGTTCTAGAGGCTAACATTGAAAAACAAAAAATGACTAAGTTGAAGGATATTAAGAAAATGGTTGGAGAAAGTTCTCATGAGTATGATGAAAAATTGCAAAACTTGATCAACAAACTCTCTTATATTATCCATGAAACTCAACACAAAGAATGATCCATTCAAATTTTGTTGCTATTTAATAGTGTACCATTAAAGCAATAATTGTGGGTGACATAGAGGGATGTATTGTATTAGGCCATGACGATAGAATCTTGTAGGGTGAACATCCATTTTACTAAAAAAAATCATGGTTGGTAGGATCTAAGAGAGAATTATGTAAGGAGTTCTTTCTAGGTAAAGGACATGGGTATTATTATTGTTAAAGGGGGTTGCCTACGAGGATACATTGGTATTACCTCTTGCAATTGAGTGGCATCTAGGGTGTTGAATATCCTTATAAGAGTCCCCTTTGTACTAGCAGTCGCAAGGAGGTTTCCATCAAGGTGAGTGCAAAGCAAGCGATGCGCGAGTCATGGGATGTTACAAATCTGGTTCTCTTGAGACCATAGCGCTTGACTCTCATTTTCCCATGTTGCAAGCCTGAACAGGCCAACACAAAGCTATTGGGAGCATGAGAAACAACACACAAATCCTTGGGGTTTGCCATCATCTCAATATGGTGCACCAACCTCAAATCCACGAAATTGTACAAAAATCTTGTGCTCCAACACCACCACAATCCATCCTGTCTTAGCTTCATGACTTGAACCTCGGACTTGAAGGAAAATTCCCTAATACAACAGCTCTAATGATCATCCCAGATCATGATCTTATTGGGCGGGTACTGGGGATTCGAAACCCTACCCACGAGGGTCAAAATATTACATCAAAATAACATCTCCACAACACCAATACCTCCATTCTTGAATTCCCTTCTAAGGATTTCTCTGAATAGATCACAGTTGTAAACCTAGAAACCCTGCTCCGTGCCACAGAAAAAACAACCGAAGTCCATCCTAGAAACCCTCCTACGGTGTAGCTAAGGCCTTAGACGAAATAAAGGTGATACTTATATCTAAGTTCAAGAGGCTAAACATTGAACAACAAAAAATCACTAAGTTGGAGGAGATTAAGAAAATGGTTGGAGAAAGTTCTCATGAGGATGATGAAAATTTACAAATGTTTAGGGGTAAGGGTTTAATGGGTTAGGGGTAAGGTTTTAGGGGGTTAAATGGGTTAGGGGTTTGGAATTAATGTTTAAGGGGTTAGGGGTTAAGGGTTTAGAGGTTTAGGGTCTAGGAGGTTAAATGGGTTATGGGTTTAGGGGTATAGGGGGTTAAATGGGCTAGGGGTTGGGAATTAGGGTGTAAGGGGTTAGAAGTTTAGGGGGTTAAATGGGTAAGGGGTTGGTAATTAGGGTTTATGGGGTCATAGGTTTAGGTTTTAGGGGGTTAAATGGGTTAGGGCCGGTTTAGAGGTTTAAGGGGTTAGGGGTTTTAGCAGTTAATGATTTTAAAGGGTTAAGGGTTAATGGGGTTAAGTGGGTTAGGTTTTTAGGGGTTTAAGGTGTTGAATTTGTTAGGGGTTGGGAATTAGGGTTTAAGGGGTTAGGGGTTAAGGGTTGTTACACAGTCATTTGTCACCGTCCCTGCAATCCCCGTCCCGCACATTGGAGGGCTTATTCTGTGACCTATGAGCAGTGACATGGCTTGAAATCAATTTCATGACATCCCTCTGAACAAGAGCTTTCATTGCCCTGAAGACATCTCCTTGTAAAAAACCCTAAAAACACCCCTTTTTGCATTGGCGCGGGCAGCCAGTTCAGTACCCGCACCAATGGGGAAAATCCTTCAAAGAGGTCGCGCCAATTGGCGCTCTGTCCCAGAGTCGCACTCGTGCCAACCAATTTAAGGAGTTTTTTTTTTAAATAAATGGTGGAAGTTTCATCCTAACCAATTCATGAACTGGTATCTATCTTGAGTTGGGAGGTTTGGCTCCGGATTTCCATGTAGAGGAAGTGGTTTGCCACATCTCATGGAAGCTTCCTTAAGGATAGGGCCAATCCCATGATTATAGGGATCCTAACTCCCCTTCCTCCATCTATAAAATTTTTCCCATCTCCATTGCAAGCTAGTCTTCAAGTTCCAAAATTCCCAAGAGCCTTATGCTGCAAGAGCCTCCATAATTCCCTTAAGGCCAAATTCAAGCAAGGAGACTATTGTCAAGATCCAAAGAGAGAGGTTTGTCCCATCCTTGACAGGATTTTCGAGACATGTTCTGCTGGCGACCCTCTGAAGGGGAATTCAGCGTCAGAACTTGGTTGTAATTTTCCTTTGATTGATTAATAATAAACGACTATTGGTTATGGTTCCACTCTTGTTGTTTACGATGATGAGTTATCCTTTCTCACTGACAGATAATTGCATCTACTGGATTTTATGCTTGTGTTTGTTTTGTTTCTCGCATGTGCAGGTGTCCTATCACGGAGATCATGGGGATCGTGATCTGCCAAAGCTAAGGAATGGGAGCGCTACCTCTTCTACAAGCCACAGCGTTGGATTCCAAGTAAGCCTTCATCGCTAGTTTGTTTATCTACAATTAGGATCCTGCAGTATAGCGTGAACGATTGTTGCTAGACCCAGTCTGGGCTAGTAGGGATCGCCTCTGTCCGCAGAGGGGATTTACCTCCACAACAAGGGTTTAGAGGTTTAGGGTTTAGGGGGTTAAATGGGTTATGGGTTTAGATGTTTAGGGGGTTAGGGGATTTAGCAGTTAATGATTTTAGGGGTTAGGGGTTAATGAGGTTAGGGTTTAGGGGGTTAAATGGGTTAGGGGTTGGGAATTAGAGTTTAATGGGTTAGGGTTATAGGTTTAGGGGGTTAAATGGGTTAGGTGTTTAGGGGCTTAAATGTTTTAGGGGTTTAGAGGTTTAGGGGGTTAAATGGGTTAGGGGTTGGGAATTAATGTTTAAGGGGTTAGGTGTTAAGGGTTTAAAGGTTTAGGGTTCAGGGGGTTAAATGGGTTACGGGTTTAGGGGTATAAGGGGCTAAATGGGTTAGGGGTTGGGAATTAGGGTTTAAGGGGTTAGAGGTTTAAAGTTTAGGGGGTTAAATGGGTTAGGGCCGGTTTAGAGGTTTAGGGGGTTCCTCCTAGAGTTCCTATGCCTCCAGTTTTATGAACTGGCTCCAACTAGAATCTTATGCTCCACAATTTGTTAGATGCAACAAATCCAGAGGCATGACAAAAAACCTAAAATACCATGCAAATGGAGGCAAGGCTAGCCCTATCAAAATCCCTGTAAATGGAGGTGATTTTGGCCTTATCCCTGTATTTCAAGGGGTTGAAACACAAAATCTGCAAATAATAATTTGTTTTGACTACAACACCTCTCAAACTTTACCTTTTTCATTATAATAATTAGCATGTGTGGATGAAACTAGGTATAACTCGACTTCATGAAGAAATGCAACCTTGCTTATATGGCTAGGTTGAATTGCATCATGAGGAGTTTCCAAGAAGAGGCTCATGTACAAGGTGTGGGAATAAAGGTTTATTTTCTCTAAAATAGTATGATACCTAGAGACTAAAATAACAAAGGATAAGGTGTGTAAAAATAGCAAAAGGCTCTTAAGCAAGCACCCCTTCATAGGCTAGATTAGAGCTCTAGGAATCCTCCAATTTTGAACGAATACTGATGGTGGAATTTCAAATAAATTGATGCCCTAGCTATCACACCAAACCAGATATATAACCGTGGCTCTCTCTACTCATAGTATTTCATTGAGATTGTGTTAGGTATCTGTTATTAACCTATTCTTGTGTCTATCTAAATGGATACTATATTGATAGTCCAAAAATGAGGCATTTTGGATTGTCTATAATTTGTACTAGTTCTGAAAAACAAATAGCAACAGTTGATCTCTTTGGCTGCAAAAATTATTCTACTTGTTGTGTTGGGGAGTTTCTCTCAGGAAATTTATGGATAACCCGACATATTTTTTATATCCGTACTGTGCAGAACCTTTATAAATCTACCTTTCAAATCAGCGTCAACCCAATGCAACAAAATTTTCCCCACAAAAAGCATGAGGTCAAGCCAACATGTGTGTTGTGTGCATTTAAAGAGATTGATAGGTAGGTTTACCATTACGAGAACATGGCACCTTAAAATCCGACCACAATTGGTGAGTGCTAGCATTTGCGAAATGGCATCATGAGTGGAGCCTTTTCCAAAAGAGATTATTCATTTACATTACAATATATACAACATGTAGTTAGTGTTCCATCCATGTTATCACACACACCTGATGGTATCAGTCCTTAAACTGATGGTGTTAGCGAGTTAAGGGGTTACGGGTTAATGATTTTAGGGGTCAGGGGTTATGGGTTAAGGGTCAAGGTTTAAGAGGATATGGGATTAGGGTATATGGGATTCAAGGATTCTAAGTTAGGGCTAGGGGTTAGTTTCTTTGGGTTTAAGGGATCAAAGAGTTAATTTTTTATGATTTATGGGTGTAGGGGTTAAGGGACTATGGCTTTGGGGTTAAAGGGATAGGTATTTTAGTGGTTAGGGGTTAAGTGCGTATGGGTTGTGATAATGTGGCCCGTAATCCCCTTGTCAAAACTATTGGGGTTTCCCCTATCAATTTCTCTCACTGCCTTACCTATAGGTCCCCTAGCCCCTATGCCATCAGGCCCTAAGGCTCCTTCTCATTCTCTAATGTTAGGATTATAGATCTCAGTAAACCATGCTCGAACCTCTCACTTGTACCCATACATGCTACCCTTATGTCCCCTTTCCCCATTCAATACACCAAAAGATCCCCCTCCCCCAAAATTCATGATAATTGAACATTTGGAGGCGATAATTTAACAACAACTTCACAACTAGTCCATTTATAATGGTGTCTTGGAGCTATTAGATGTCATTTCATTGAGCTACAGTGATATGTGAGAGCTATGCATAGCTGACTAAAGGTGTATCAAGAGGCTATTAGTCTATTGGCTATAGAATTTGACTCTTTTTATTTGTAACTTAGTGAAATGAAAAAGATGTGGAGACAATCTTCATTCTTCTTCTTTCACTGGGCCATGTAAAATAAATGAAGCAAATAGTCTCAACCCCTTGGAGAAGGAAAGTTGAGAACAATAATTAGCATGAACAAACAAAGAATCTAATGAGTTAAGTTTAGAGGCGTCTCCCTTTGTAAAGAAACATCCATAAGCTTGTTAGAGTTAGTATGAATCTTTACTAGAGGTTGAGTAGTCTTCACATCACCAACCACATACAGTTGAAAGGTACCAACCCCTACAATAAAAATGACGTCTCCAAATAAGGTGTAGTTAATACCAATAATATCACCTTATGAATCTATTACAATATGATTTGGAAAGTACATTTCCATACATGTGTGAAAGAAACAATCCATTTGGTTAGCAAAAGGAAGTCTTTTTTAAGACCTCCAGAAACCCCCTTGAAGGAGACAAGAAGGGTTTGAAACCATATAATACAAGTCGATCTATGAACCCTATTTCTGATGTGTTCTATGCATGTGTTTGTTCACTTGGTTTGACATGTGATAGATAATATATGAAGCCTTTTTTTCCATGTATCATCTTCATTAGATATCATGTTGCTAAGAATGAAGTGTCTGGATTAGAGTTAAAGTTCCTATTTTAGTTTGTTGTCTTTTTTTGTCTTTTTTTTGTCTTTTAGAGTACAAATATTTCTGGTCTACTGTGCTAAGGCAGTTTGGCTTTCAAATATTCAAGGAATATGTGAGCTAATATAATACCATATTGTAATATTTTAAATAACATCATGAACTATTTAACACAATTTATGGTGTCAGATTGATTGAGATGTTTATTTTTGGATGGATCGATGTACATCTCTTTAGCCAATAGACAAAACTCCTTAAGCATTGTTGCAAGTATGTTATTGACATGTTGAAGTGCCACTGAGACTTAGAGGTAGAAGATTTAGAATTGTATGTTGTCACCTATCTGGGTGTGATGATACCTTGTGGAGGTAGGAAAATTTTCAATTTTTTTAACTCTTGGATATATTCTATACCCTTGTGAGAGAATTTCAACCTTTTAAATAAATTTACAAACAAATGTACATTCATGCAATAATTACTAATTGATTTGGTGGTGACTCAATAAATTGTAGCATGTTGGCTTCTCAAATTTGTTAGTAAGTTAATTAGGGCATGATAAATTTGTAAGCTTCAATGGGATTTATTGTGGTTGTATGTGTTTTAGAGAAGCAAGTTTGGAGTGGTGGTTGTGCTTCCTTTATTGAATTTGATTTCTTTGGTTCTTCTTCTTTTGCATGCCCACTGTGGTATCTTCTCGTTTGCAAATAATTTCTTATTATGTACAGAAGAAGTTCTTGTTGCATCCTTGAAAAAGTTGCACAATTGTCCTGATTTATCTCTGTAATACCTTGAGTTTTCTCGCTTCTTTCAATTGGGCTAGAATTTTCCACCTCAAGAGGGTTGTTAGTTGTTTTCTAACTAAATTGTTAGAACATTTTTCCTTGTTTTATTTATTTATTTTTTCTTCAAGGAGGTGTTTCCTTTAAACTTTAGAAGAAGCATTACAAGTGGCCTGATTATATTTGTCATCAGAATTTGTCTATGATCAAGGGTAAGACAACCCTAAGCGGGTGAAAATTGGGTATGTTATACCTATGGAAAAATTTGGCTAACATCCAATTAGATATGTTATACATAGTTCACAATTAGGAGATCGCAAACCATACAATTGCACATAAAAATGCACTACTCCTCATATATCAGGGTAAGTGCAAGATTATTTATTGAATATAGTTTAGTCACATGATACAACTATCCCACAACTCTACAATAGAGAGACCGACATGGAACAATAAACTTAAAATCAATTGACGCACTCACTTTCATGGGAATTTCATGAACATTTTTATTTTCTTATATAATGCATTTTACCCACATCTTGAGATCACACGAAAATGGTATTCATAATAAAGTTTTCTGGGTGAAGTAATTCATTTTTCCTGCAAGATCAAGTTACGTAGCTATAATGTCTCATGTTTTTTTCGTACATCTAACCAGAAACATACCTTGCAGGAATTTTGAAGGAAATCCCACTCAAATTATCAGAGAATCTCCATGTGATCTCATTAAAAAAGTTTGTTTCTCCTTATATGTTGATTATTCTTGCTCTTCACTGTGTTTTGTATATAAATTCATTTCAATTCATTCATATCAGCTATACTCAGGCTCCTGGTTCCAATTTAAAGGTCGAGTTATCATCATTGTTTGTTGTTCTTTAGTTGGAAAGTGCTTGTGGTAATTTGAAGAGTGTGCAAGAGACGAGAATCTCAAATAGTTGTTGACCGGTCTAATGCAAGTTTTATAAGTAAAATGTGTGGCTTCAATCTCTGATGTCTCAAAATTGGTCGCGCATTCAGGAGCTAGAATGGTCATCCTTCACCCACATTTATCATGAGCTCAATCAACTAGCAGATAAGCTCTCTGAGGAGGCATTCAATTAGTAGCCAGTTGATGAATTATCAGCAAGATCAAGGTTGTGGCACACCCAAAAAAAAGGCAACTCACAAAATCTAAGCTAACAACAACCCCTACTCATGACGCTGACAACTTGTCTCCCTCAAGGACCACTGCATTCTCCTTCATCAGGCAATACTTCCTCAATAACTCACTCAACTGCATCATTTCTATACCCCCAACAATCTATTTATGTTATTGTGCCCATAACATTTTTCGAATAATCGGATGTTTCATAGGTGAATGTCAAATGCCAATTTACTATTTGAAAACGAAAATTTCATCCCTTGTACCTAATGAGCCTACTTCATTGAATATTTTTTTGAATGGTGTTTTGTTTACTAATTTTTATCATTCAATCATTTCTTATATGTTAAGATTCTTCACTATTTCATGCCTTATAGTGTTTCCGTTGCAACATCTGGTGCAATTGCTAGTTTAAAATTTTGCACATATTTAAAAAAATAAACAATTGTAGTTCATGGAATGTAATTCAATTGACAATCACTTTGTTATGAAGTTATATTATGTTAAAACATGAGATTCAAAGTTCAAATCCCCTTGAGTCGCCAACCAAAAATTAAGATTTTTTTATGTATTTTTTATTATATTTTTAGAATGTGGTTTTAATGAAAAAAGAAAAATATAATATAAAAGAAATAAATGTCATGACATGATCAAATTTCATGTGGTTTGAAAAGCTATTTTTAAAAATAAAAAATATAATTATTCACTATCCACTCATGGATATTTCAATGCAAACTTCTTAATGCTAATGATTTTTTCTTAATTGCTAACTATCTTAAATGGGTTTCCTCTTAATTGTCATTGTCTTAAGTCGCCATTGTCTTAAATATAAGTTTTGTCTTAAATATTTTTGTCTCAAAGTGTTTTTGTCTTAAATAAAAAATTTTGTCTTAAATATTTTTGTCTCAAATTGCTTTTGTCTTAATTTTTTTTTGTCTCAAAGTGCTTTTGTCTTAAATATAAAGTTTTGTCTTAAAATGTTTTTGTCTCAAACTGTTTTTCTCTTAAATATAAAGTTTTGTCTTAAAATACTTTTGTCTTAAATTTTTTTGTCTTAATTTTTTTCGTCTCAAATTGTTTTTGTCCTAAATATTTTTGTCTCAAATCATTTTTGTCTTAAATATAAAGTTTTGTCTCAAATTATTTTTGTCTTACACTATTTTTGTCTTAAATTTTATCTTTAAGACAATTCAATTGATATTAAATTTTAATATAAAATAACTAAAATAAAAAGTGACTTTTTAAGACAAAAGATTTCTTTTGTCTTAAAAAAATGTCTTAAAACACCCCACATGTAGTAGTGCAATTACCCTAGATACATATTTATATGCATAAATCAATAGAAATATGTGATCTATTTGTCTTAAGAATGAAGTTTGTATTGGGGTATCACATGAGGTGAAACATCATGTCTTTGTTGTTTTCTTTTTTTTCACATTTCATAACTAATACGATATATGTAAAAAAAAATTGTATAAGAAGCAATGCTGGGAATTAGTATTTATGTTAACAATGGAATGAAGTGCTTTCCCAATGAAGTGACAGAAATTTCCTCACTCTCGAAATATAAAACTTAGGAACCTCAAAGTTAGAAAGAATGTGTGCTTATTTATGACACAAAATGTTTTCATTAAACTCAAAAAATCTTGAAGAATTGTAGGAATAATGAGAACAAAATACCCTACCTTAACAATGTTTCCCACAAGAGAGTAGTGTGAATATAATTAAGTAGGAAGGTAGATGGTCCCATTGTTGAGGGGTGTGGAGTGATGCTCCCTAAATCACATATTTTTATTCTCTCATTTTTTCTCTCTCATCATGGCATTTGAATGAGAAAATGAAGTAAACCTATGATTTTCTTACTTCCTTTACAACATAAAGCATACACATTATTTTGCCCTAAAAATATAACCCAGATACATATGCTATTTTACTCTCGTTATAGACATATTTTGATTATACCTTATATATGTTTTATATTCCTAATCATACCATCCATGCCATAAATTATGGATTCAGGTTCATGCATAGGCCCATGGAGTCTCACTTTCTTCTTATTGTTTCTAGCCATAACAACATTTGGATGATGACTATTTCTAGTTAAAGAGTTTTAGAATGACCTTAGTGAGAAATGTTTCTTTGTAGACATGAATGTTAGGAAAACATTTTGTGATCAGGGTAAGGTTCCTTAAGAGAAATAAATACGGGTGTAATGAAATTTTGTTATCATCATCTCTAATGCGTCATGAAGAATCCTCTAACATTCTTCGTGGTGGGCATCTTTTAATATTTTGAGATTTATATGGTGAACAATCAATGTTCTCAATTAGAATAATGGACTTGGTGGTCTATATCAATAATTTGATTTTGCATATATAGATTTGTTTTGGGCTCTTGTAGTGTTTGTTGAAATTCTCATTTTTTAGAAAAGAAAAATCTTGCCGGTGATTGCAATATAAAAATCATATTAGTACATTAAAGGGAATGAAGTGTCATGATTTAGCATGGTATTTGATCTAAATTTAAAGTGCATTTTTTTTCTTCATACTCTACATAGAAATAGATGTTATGTCTAAATTTAGAGTTGTATTTGAAGGAATAAATTATTATTTTGAACACTTTGAAAATTAATTAGAAAAATACAAATATTGTTATCATTTTATGGAAATTTAAAGTTGAATTCATATTATTTAAAACTTCAATCAGATTTAACTAATAAAAGAAGACAAATATTGACAGGACTTTAACTTGAAAAGAAGACAAAGATTCAACTAATAAAACAAGATTTAACTAAGATTTAACTAATAAAAGAAGATTCAATAAGATTTAACTAATAAAAGAAGACAAAGATTTAACCTAAAAAGGAATTTCCTTTTTAAAATAGTGGCAGGATACAGAAATTGAATTTGCAAAGAAAGTGGCTTCAAAGGTGGAACTCATTGACCTATTTTGGAGTTAACTCCAAAAGAAACCTTCAAAATTAGGTATATATAATCCAGCACACACTCTCATCAACCTATTTTGGAGTTAACTCCAAAAGAAACCTTCAAAACTAGGTATATATAATCCAGCACACACTCAGCAAGAAACTACATACTGTTATCACTTTAGGTGTAAGGTGTGATTACAGAGGCACAGGCTCAAGGACGGTTATCATGATCAAATCCTTTATTTCATTGGTGGAAACGCTGTAGCCATCTCGGTATATGTAGCCGTGGTGCACAGCTCTGCAGATGTCAAAAGCATGTTTCTTAGAGGAGATGGGAACATTGCTGTCTGGTCTGAGAAGCTCCCAATTTAATTCTTTCATTAAGTCATTGACCATGGCATGGATATGGTTAACAACATCTTCCTCTGTTAATCCGGGATTCTCTTTCAGATAACATGATATACATGAAGCTTCTTCTCCACGGGCACTATCTGCCTGCAATAGCCATTCCAATGTCAGCATTTATATTCTAATGAAAACACCTTAAAATTAGTGGTGCAATGCCATAGAAAACTTCTTCTACGTGAATTTGGGTTGATATATGTCATACCTTGTAACAGCGAGTGTCCCCTTTAAGTCGAAGGATGCCAGCCGCCAAGCTACTGAAACTCGATGGATAGTCAATTTCCTGCAGGATGTGGTGAGGAAAAGGTATGTCCATCGTGAGGATTGGTTGTAACATGGATATACGATAACCAAAACTAATCTTCCCATTTTCGTAGTACTCCTCAAATGTTGGCAGAAAACCGCTGGAGATCCATTCTGCTTCTTTCATGTAGGAATCAAGATAGGCCTCCCACTGCACATACACAAGCAAAGAAAATTATTAACTAATTATCACCAAGGTGGCCAAATCATTAACTAATTATCACCATGTTAGCCAAATATATGTGTGAATCCTTATTGTCCATACAGCCTGTCGAGCATAGTTGATGGTGTCTCGGCCTTGAGACTTCTTTGCCGCTTGTGCCATTTCATTTACGGTTTCGTAAATAACTGTGTACACTCGTTTCATGTATTCTGGCAGGGAGTCTGTCGCTGAAATTTTGGTCAAATCAGTTGATCGCTGCATAGGCATTTTAAGAGCAAGAAAAAATGTTACCACCTCTTAACTGCGGCTGTGAAGAGTTTGAGCTCTTCCATCGTTCCGAAGGTGTCATAGATATCATCCAGAACAGTGATAAGATGACACATTTTGGCAAAACTGATTCGGAATGCAGAATGTTGAGGATCAATCGCAAAGCAAGAGGCCAAAGTATAGTATTCGACATGACGGTGCCGAACAAAATTCATTTGAGAGAAGCCTGAATCCTTCCACCATCTAATCAAAACAATTATATTTTACATTACTGAATATTGGAAATCATTAGACTAATGACATCCAGATTTGTCTGAAAAGAAAAGAAAATATAATCCAGTAAGAAAGCTCATCACCTGGAGATATGTTTTAACTCTCTTTGTTGAATGGAGTGAAATATATTGAACTCCAATTTTGCAAGTTCTAAAAGTTTGTCGCTGCTCACATATGACATCCATGGCATCCTGTAAACGAAAATCCAACTAGTGTCAACTGGAAATACTATATGGAAATTATTACTAAACCATTTAAAAACGGAGTTCTGTTGTAGAAATTAGTTAAAAGGACAAGCCTCATTTAATACATTGGCTGACTATTTCAGGATGAGAGCAGGATCGTTTTCAACATAAAGAAAGAAAAAGGTCTACAAAATACCTACTAGAAAAATGTAGAAAATAAAAGAAAAGAAATTTTTACTTCCACGTATAAAGTTGAAGGCACGAAAATTAAATGGGCTGTGAGATAATTGTCCTACTCATTATATCCAAATACGTCCATGTAATGCCTTGTTTCCAATCTTGGAAGGTTTGTGTGCCAACCATATTCCATGACGTATTCTATCTGCAACCACAAATTTCAAATTATTATAAAAATCTCACATTATCACATCAGAATTGCTCCCCTAGCACTCGAAAGGGTCCTTTCTTTCTTTCAAAAAATCTGTAAGGAATCTGTCGAAAACTTAGACGCCCAAAGAAATTTACTACCGAAATTTATTTATCTATTTTGATTGCTCCTTATCAATTTCCCTGTCTCACCTGTCGTGAAAAACTGGATACCGGAATCTTTTCCAGATATTCTTTCAATTACATGGTAGAAAAGGTTTGAGCTTCTTCCATAACTTTCTCAATTGGAAAAGCAACAAGCGATGCCCGAAATAAATTGAAAACAGTTCCGATCTCTCCTTCATCTGTTTGAATGGAAGAAGTGGCAAACTGCCCCTTGTCGTCTTTAAATTGTTCCAACACACCTGATATTAATTAACGAATGATGTATTATTAAATCAAATCTATGGGTGTTGCTGCTACCATAAAATAAATTGAACCAGGAATTTACTAATAAAAGTGGGGATCTACGTACTTGAAGACACCGGGTATCCGTGCAGTTGAAGAATTCGAAGGCCGAGTGCAGTTGAGTTGAGATCAGTAACACCACTTTCTCTGCCACATCCGATGCCTTTTTCGCTCCAATAACTGTACAGTGTAGATGAAATTGAAATTAATATAATCGCCACATATAAAGCAGATATAAATAATGATGACTGACCTGTGTACATAATCCAGCGCTGATTTTATCTCCATTTTGAAATGCCTGTCGATTCCCAAACGTTCAATGCTATCGACCATGGAAAGGCGTGAGAGCACATCATTGAGGGGTGTGATTGATACTCCATCCTCAATTTCAGTGAACATCTCCTTCACTTCCTCAATAAGTCTCTCAGCACGTTCACGGTATGAAGATGCCTGCCGCACACACATTCAACACAGTAAATAAAAAGGAAAACATAGTCATTTCATAATGAAGAATAAGTTGAAAATCACCTCATAATGTGTGGAGAGAGACAGTATGCGTCTCTTTGCGGCTGCATCCGATACAGCGGTTGTGGAACACATGGTGATGATGGAAACTTTCCGTCCAAGGGTCGGGACTGTTGTAGAGAAAGGAGGCTTCAGGTGATGAGTAGAACTTGTCAGCGGTTTGTGAAGGGAGGATTTCGAAGCTGGCAACGGTAAGATAGAAAGCAGAGCCATTGGAATGGAATTAAGGGTCGTGCAACTCAAAAGTTTAAGTCACAGGTTTTGATTTATGGAGGCATTCGAATTAAGGAACTGAAATTTATAGGATGCAACTCATGAATCATGGACGTCTTCACAACCATTCGTTCAAGAAAGGGAAAAACAATAATTATAGGTTTTTAAGAAAGGGAAGATGCTCGGTTTTTGTTGTTTTCCTCAGCTGAAATCTCACCGTGATAAATGTCACAGTGATGATGAGCAGTTCAAATGATGGCGGAATGATAAGCACAGGAAAAAACACGTTTCAGATTATTAGCATGAGCAGGAAAATGCCCGTTTGTTATTGGATGACCAGTGCTCTAGATTTCTAGCTCTTCTGCATGCTATTGGTTGATTAGACCAGTGGTCTAGAAATATCTCTTCCCCATGCTATTTGTTGATTAGTTGTGTAGTAAGTTTGTATTTTAAATTGTGTTTTCATTTGAGGAAAAAAATAATTTGACAGGAAGCCAATGGTAAAATAGAAACGACCCGACATTCGAATCGAATTAACAAACCAATAGTTCCAAGAAGCGCACTGAAATTGTTAGCAACACCAACTCAATCATTCATTTACTCGTAATCATCTATTCGTGAAAGGCAAAAGAAAATAATAATTACCATGGAGATGCTAATTGATTTACTGCTAACCATCTATTCGTGAAAAATTATAATTACCATTGAGATGCTCATTGATTTACTCCTAACCACCTATTCATGAAAGGAAAATGAAAACAATAATTACCATGGAGATGCTTCGTTTTGTTGTTTTCTTTCTCCAAAATGTAACCATCTATTCATGAAAGGAAAAAGAAAACAATAATTACCATAGAGATGCTTCCTTCGGTTGTTTTCTTTCTCCAAAATGTCACTTCGATGAACACGTGTCATGCAGAGTGATCACGAAATCATAAAAACAGGAAAACACGCGTTTCATATTATTACCCCGCAATAAAGGGTCGGTGTACTACCCACTCACACCCCACCTTTAATCCGTGGGTTTTGAAATTGCCATTGGGAACTTTGATGGATTTGAAGGTGATGCTTTTCTTTCTCTATTTTTTTATGTTTTGAAAGTAAACCCATAAAAAAAAATCGTAAAAAAAATGGCGTAGTCTAACAAGCCGGAGGAATCGCCCGGAAAATCATGAAAATTCCGGTAAGATTTTCAGAAAATCCGGCAGGAATTTTTCCAAATCCATGTTATAACTATCAAAGTTTAATATTTTGGGTGTCCTACAGGTTTTTGATGGTGCTGAATCCATTTCCAATGTTAAAATCAAGATTCAAGCACTGTTTTTGCAAGATTTTTTAAATTTTTTTGGCCCGGATTCCGGCCAATTTTGACCGTCCGGGCAATTCCTCTGGCTCGTTAGACAACGCCAAAAAAAATTCTTCTTTTCAATATATATATATATATATTTATTTATTTTCGGGATGTTGACATAAGAGGGAGGAATTTTTTTAATATAAGGCTTATACTTTATTTTTAATCATTTTGGAATCGCAATAAATATACAGAAAATATATTTATATTTATTTTATTATGGAATTTTTTGAATGTTATATAAAATTATATATTATTATTAAACCTTAAAAAATTATTTTATTATGAAATTTTATAATGTTATATAAAATTATATATTATTATTAAAACTTTTTTAGGTTGACATAAAAATAATTATAATATTTGTAAATAAATTTCTTTTCAATAAGAATATGTTAATGCATACAAAATACCCTAAATAAAGGAATTTTAATATATTAATTTTTAAAATATTTTCAAATTTTGAAAATATAATAATTTTTTTAATTAATAATTTTTTAATTTTGCTTATTAAATTTAACAATAAATGTTCAAAAAAAATTATTTTATATTTAAACATATTGAAATAAACAAAGATTCAGGTATATTATTTTTGGGGTAACTTTGTAGTTATTTTTAATAGATAGATGAATAAAACATGTTAAAATAAACAAATATTTTAATATATTGTTTTGTTTTATTTTATTTTTGTAAGTTTACAATTATTTTTAATAGATAGATGCATAAAACATGTTCAAATAAACAAAGATTCTAACATATTGTTTTTTTTCTGTTAGGTGTGGAATTGGAATTATTTTTAATTTGTAAATCTTAGTATATGAATTTAAATATATTGCAGATTATAATATACATAGAATTATACTATATAATGTTCACATTAAGGATTATTTATGATGTTGACATTAACAATTATTATTGATATATAACATGCAAAGGATTTAATAAATATGTATTGTTGATATATGTTGTGTAAAGGATTTAACACATATTTTTATCTCATTGATAAAAAATTTTATTATTATATATATATATATATATATATATATATATATATATATATATATATATATCGTAAGGCATCACTATTTGAAAACAACTCCCCTAGCTGCCACTGTGTCCATGTTTGAGCCATTGGTTTAAATGCTAGATGAATGAAATGTCTTAGGCCATAGATCAATTAAATATTTTTATAATGTTAGTTTTTTTCTTTTTAATAAGTTAGATTGAATTAAGGTTTTAGTGACTTTTAAGTTAAAATGTTGACTATGTCAAATTACACAAAATTAAAATTAAAAGTAAATTAAATAAAAAGATTAACATAATGTAATGAACATTTTAACTAGGTCAAAATACAATAAAAATTAAAAATAGTAAAATAAAATAATGATAAACTATAAATACAGCCCATGGTATTCATGTGGAATGTAGTTTCTTTATAGGGGGAACTAAGATGGCCTAAATCAACCTTAACTCTAGATCTAAGCTAATTATTTAATAAAATCATTTTTAAATATTTATAACCATTATTTTTTTTAAATTTTACATATTAAAATATATCTAAATTTTCATACATCCAAATATACATAGTTTTTCTTGTTCTGTATTATTTTTGTTACAACTATTTTATTATTCCAAAAATAGATGGGTTTTTTTTGTTATATATTATTTATGTTACAATTGTTTTTCATGAGTATTATTTCTTTATATATATATATATATATATATATATATATATAATAATAATAATGAAATTTTTTAAAATATACGATCTTTTTTAAATTTCCAAATTATTTCAGAGGACATGATTTATCTTGAGAAATAATGATGAATGTTCATAATTTTCATTTCTTAAATAACACTAAATTTACCTTTAAAATGGTAGGTAACAATTATTTGTATCAAAGTCAATGATACAGAAGAAAGGAGACATGGTGAAGAGAAGCTTCCAATCTTACAACAAGCCCTAAAAAGGCATAATGGTTAATGTATGGAATCCGTTTTCCCTGATACACATGAGAAGTGCAATGAAAAATATTGGAATTTGGAAAATGTCACGAAGCTTATCTCATGTTCCATTCATTTATATCTAAAGTATATGGAAGAAGAAAAGCAGGACAATGGATACTTACCAAGAATGTATGATTCTTTAGAAGGAAGAACAATGGATACTTATCAAGAATGTGTGATTCTTTCTAAGGAAATGAAGTTGACAAGGCCATGCAGGACCAAATAGTTGAATTAAAAACAGAAGAGGCCTCTTCAGAAAATGGGTTACTCCAGAATTTTGGAATCAAGATGGGCTACATTATCTCAGTAATCAAGCAAGTGCTCAAAAGAGACAGACAATAGTGATGTAAAGACAATTTATTCATAAACAAGAGAAAGTTAGAATTATAACCAGAGATAGAGTTATCGGGAGAGAGAATTTCCAATTGTAAGGAGGACTCGGAAAATATAGACAAAACACACTTACCTATTGCAATCAGTTGGAAAAAAAATGTATCTCTAATGGGTCACTTGGGGAGGAATCTATTATTTAAAAGATAAAATAATTTCATTTCAAAAAAAAAAATGTACTATCACTAGGGAAGGGAGTTATTACATTTAAAATTTGTTCCCATTCTTGTCACTACTGTCACACTCACTCAAAAAAAAATTCCCGCACAGTAACAAAATTAAATAACTATGTAAACACAAAATTGGATAACAGCAATTTAATGCGCTGGCAGATTTAAATACATCGCAACATTACATTTTTCATACAACTGGACTGACAGAAAAGTATATGTGGCACCCAAACCTTGACATTGCCATTTTCGCATATTTTAGTTTTTCCAAAGCACAATCAACGTGATATATAAATCCTGTGGCCGATTCTGTGTGAGCATTTATTACTGGAGTTCTCGAGTCCTCCGAACTTTAAGTTCTCCGTCCAGTTGAGCTGTAAGTCTTGCCACTTGTCGTTCTACTCTCCAACCAAGGCATACGCCTCGGTCTCTATGCATTAGTTGTACAGGCTAATTACTTCGCATGACAGGTAACATTAAGGTTTAACAATTCTCGGTTGTTGCAAAGGAAAAATTCCCGCAGAAGTTCACCTGTCTAACGATCGGACGAGTCATTGTGCCGCTCTTTCTCCACAACAACAGACAGGGTTTCGTTCCGCAAGCAACCCTCTGGATAATGGTAAGCTAGCTCGACCTGCAACTCAGTGATTTATCAGTGCATGACTCCACGAAGATTCTAAAAACACTTCCAGTTTGATACCTTACTTATCGAAACCATTGTACTGATGTTCAACAGGCAGCATGTTTCCAAATCGCCAAGGTGTGGTCATTTCCTATTCCTTTCCCGGAGTATTTCTTCTGCGTCCTCTCGCTGGAGCTTTTGGGTAAGGAACAAGTTTAAATTCTGTTGTTTGAGCTTTCTAGTTCTAGGTTTTCTCTGTCAGCAAGAATCTTCTGGCTCACCCCGTTCAGGGTTTACACTTACAACTTGCCCCTTGTTTATTTACAGGTTTGGCGCGGCCATGGGAGATAAACCCCTATCTTACAGGTAACCAGATTTGCTTGCAGCACATTTATGCCATACTCCTCTCGTCCAAAAAATTAATGTACCTTTTCTTTTAGCTGACGCGCTACTATTTGGTTTTGCAGGTTTTTGTTACGACTCAAGTCTGGTTTCCCAGGTTTTCAAGTTCAAACTGGCTTTAATTATGTTTCTCCTCCCACCTGCAGGGACCCAGGTCAGTAATTAACTGCTAAGGCCCCATAGGCTTGCAGTGGCACCTGACTTGTTTACGAACTGCCTGGTTTTATTTACCTCCGTTTACTCTTAGCTAGCTCGCAGAGCTTATGGTGTACTAGAACAGTATTTCTATATATTATTTCAATTGTAACAGATAGGACTGGCAGTTCTTGCCGATATGTAATAACTCAATCCTTCCGTCAGTCGGCCTTCCTCATGGCGGTATTAGCTTATTATGCCGGATTTGTAAAATGGTTTTACTGTTTTAATTGGGGTTTTTACCCCTATCATTCCCAGTTTTATGTATATGCTTGATACACAGACATAATTACAGTCTCACTGCTTTCCTCATATAAGGGTATTTGCGCTATAATCTTTAATTTTCTTCCTGTCTGTCTTTGCTTACAGAAATTGGTTTTTCTCCAGATTAGTAACTTCGTTTAAATTTATGATTACCCTACGTTGTCCTTTTTGGAGTTTTCTGTTTCCATTCACATTTTAATGTTTTCGAGTTATATGGCGATAATATGGTATGGTGCTTAAGTTGTAAATTAGATTCCTTTCTAACTGTTAACCATACATGTATGTATTCCGCCGTTGTGTGCGTTATCAATCGCGCCCACAGTTGTTAAAAGTAAACGCAGTTCTTCTTTGTACATATCTACAGATATTTTACTTCTTACGTTTTTGTTACTTACCCTCAGTTTTAGCATAGGGTTTTATGATTACTAGTTCTGCTAAACTGGTGGTTTAATGTTCATGACGAATGTAACCCCTGAACAGGGACAGAGTGGTTCTTTCAATCCCCATTTTAAACTCACAAGTTCATTTTTTTTCTTTTCTTAATCTTAACACTCGGTTACAACAGTAACGCAGTGCTTTTGTCTTTTTAGTAGAACCCCTAATTCCACCGTTTGTGGCACATATTTATATATATTATATATATGCAAATAGCAGCCTCATCTCTGTCTTTTGTTGGTGGAGTAGAGTTTTCATTTCATTACATCAATCGTTTTAAAAACACTATAAGTTTTCTAGGTTACCCAACAATTCTAATTCAACCAATTTCAGAGTCCTCTCCTTCTGGTAACCGTGTTTACTAATTCACTGGTTCGAATCATTCATTTAAACTTTTCCAGAAAATAAAGAAAACAAAATAACGGTATTGCTGTTCCATTAAACTTCTCAGTTAACCTACCTTGCATTCTTACAGAAATTGTCAAACATAATTCTAGCTTTTACAAGAACAGGTTACTAATAACTACCTGTATTTTTCTGTGTCCATGCACGTAAAAATTTCACACACAGTGAGCATGCATGCAGAGCATTATTATGTATTCGATGGAATTCATGTTCAGTCTCTTTCCCTTTAACTATCTAATAACTGGAAATAATAACTGAAAATAATAAACAGTCAAACTGTAATTTACTGAATTCCAGATTTTAGGTGCTTATCTGTTTCAGAACAAATCCCTTTTTGACTGTGGTCCTCCCAACCTTCCAAGAGAGGCAATGACGTCCTACTCTTGCCCCCGAGCTCTAGAACTAGGTCAGTGCCACGGGTAACAGTGGATAGATTTACTTCTGCTGTGACCTCAGGATGGCCACTCCAGTCACAGGACAGGTTCCTGGTTCATAAGGGTTACATAAGTTAATTTCAACTGGTTCTTTCCACCCAGCTCTAGAAATACTTCACCCTCAGATCCCAATTGCATAGAACCCCTACCCTTCTTCTGGAATTCCTTTTTATTCCAGAGGGTAGGTAACTGTTTTCCAACTGTTCCCAACCACCCCTATTCTTAGCAAGTTCACCAACAGTCCAAGGGTTTTTCTTTTTCAGTTTCATTTTTAACTCAGTAACAAAATTAATACTTATGTCATGAGCAATTACAATTAAGTTTTCCTTGTCCAGAATAATAGAAGAAAATAAAACTTAAAAAAATAATTAAAACAAAAGTCTTTTAACTAAACGTAACTAATTGTCTCTTAATGAGGGTGTCACAACTACAAAATTTGATTGTTGCTTTTTATTTGATGGGAAAATAGATGATCTTTAAAAGGCACTAAAGTCTTGAATTATGATGCTTAAAAAAGTCGTTATAATCCCTGATTATGAACTTATTTTTTCTTCTTACTTTTGGGTCTCCATGATGTTTGTTATTATGACTTAAAACTCAACATTTTAACTTAAAAGTCACTAAAACCTTAATTCAATCTAACATATTAAAAAGAAAAAAACTAACATTATAAAAAACATATATAAAAATATTTACTTGATCTAATGGCCTAAAACATTTCAATCGTCTAGCATTTAAAACAATGGCTCAAATAGGGGAGTTGTTTTCAAATAGTAACGCCTTAAGACACACACACACACACACACACACACACACATATATATAATTTTTTTATCAATGAAATATAAATATGTGTTAAATCCTTTACACAACATATATCAACAATACATGTTTATTAGATCCTTTGCATGTTATATATCAATAATAATTATTAATTTCAACATCATAAATAATCCTTAATGTGAACATTATATAGTATAATTCTATATATATTATAATCTGTTATATATTTAGTATTTTAGATATTATACTCATTTTAATCTCAAGACATATTAAAATTCATATACTAAGATTTACAAATTAAAAATAATTCCAATTCCACATCTAACAAAAAAAAACAATATAGTAGAATCTTTGTTTATTTGAACATGTTTTACGCATCTATCTATTAAAAACAATTGTAAATTTGCCAAAATAAAATAAAATAATATATTAAAATTTTGTTTATTTTAACATGTTTTATTCATCTATCTATTAAAAATAACTACAAAGTTAGTCAAAAAATAATATATCTGAATCTTTATTTATTTCAACATGTTTAAATATAAAATAATTTTTTTTTGACATTTATTGTTAAATTCAATAAGAAAAATAAAAGATTTATAAATTAAAAAAGAATTATTATATTTTTGAATTTTGAAAATATTTTAAAAATTAATATATTAAAATTCCTTTGTATAGGATATTTTGTATGTATTAACATATTTTTTATATTAATATTGAAAAAAAATTGTTTAGAAATATTAAAATTATTTTTCTGTCAACCTCAAAAAGTTTTAATGATAATGTATAATTTTATATAACATTGAAAAAAATTCCATAATAAAATAGATATAAATATATTTTATGTATATTTATTGCGATTCCAAAATGATTAAAAATAAAGTATAAACCTTATATTAAAAAAATTCCTCCCTCTTATGTCAACATCCCAAAAATATATATGTATATTAAAATGAAGAAGAATTTTTTTTATATATTAAAATGTGATGATGGGTTTACTCCCAAAACATAAAAAAATAGAGATAAAGGAAAGCGTCACTTTCAAATGCATCAAAGTTCCCAATGGCAATTTCAAAACCCACGCATTAAAGGTGTGGTGTGAGTGGGTAATACACCGACCCTTTATTGCCGGGTAAATAATGAAATGTGCGTTTTTTCTGTTTTTATGATTCCGTGATCACTCAACATCTACATGATAAGCGTTCATCGAAGGTACATTTTTGAGGAAGAAAACAACAAAAACGAAAAAATAATTATTATTTTCTTTTTCGGTAAATTAATAATTGAGTAGTTGTTGCAAACAATTTCAGTGCCCTAATTCGAACTATTGCTTCGTTAATTCGATTCGAATGTCGGGTCGTTTCTATTTTACCGTTGGCTTCCTGTCAAATTATCTTTTTCCTTTTATTTTCAAACGAAAATTATCGATGGGGGTAAAAACAGGTGTTAAATATTTTACGCATCGTCTATCAACAATAGATATTTAGTAATTTTTTTACATTTCATATATAATAATAACTCTTAATGTCAAGATTATAAATAATCTTTAATGTGAATATTATATAGTATAATTTTGTATATATTATAATCAGCTATTTTAATTATACTCATTTTCATCTCAATATATATTAAGATTCATATATAAACATTTAGAAATTAAAAATAAATCCAATTCCAAACCTAACAAAGAAAAAACGATATATTAGAATTTTTGTTTATTTCAACATGTTTTATGCATCTATCTATTAAAAATGATTCCAAACTTTATATATATATAAAAGAATCTTTGTTTATTTCAACATGTTTTATGCATTTATCTAGTAAAAATAATTCCAAACTTACTAAACAGAAAAACAATATATTAGAATCTTTGTTTATTTTAATATGTTTTATGCATTTATCTATTAAAATTAATTCAGAAGTTACTAAAAAAAACAATATATTTAAATGTTTGTTTATTTCAACATATTTAATTATATTTTTTTTTTGACATTTATTGTTAACTTCAATAAGTAAAATAAAAAATTTAAAAGAAATATATCTTTTTAAAATTTAAAATTTGATTTATTAGAATTCCTTTATTTTTTTTATTATGTATTAAAAGATATTTTATATTAATATTCAAAAAAATTATTTACAAATATTTATATAATAAAATTATTTTTTCTCATTATTCAAAATTTTTAATAAGAATATATAATTTCATATAACATAAAAAAATTTAATAATATAATAAATATAAATATATTTTATGTATATTTATTGCCATTCAAAAATAATTAAAAATAAAATATAAACCTTATATAAAAATTCCTTTGAGGTCAACATCCCAAAAGTATATATATTAAAAAGAAAAAGAAAAATATATATATATTAGGATGTGATGATGGGTTTACTCCATAGAAATTAGAGATAAACGAAAGCATCACTTTCAAATCCGGCAATTTCAAAACGCACGGATTAAAGATGGGGTGTGAGTGGGTAATACACCGACCCTTTATTGCGGGGGGTAATAATATGAAACATGTGTTTTCCTGTTTTTATGATTCCGTGATCACTCTGCATGATACGTGTTCATCGAAGTGACATTTTGGAGAAAGAAAACAACAGGAGGAAGCATTTCCATGGTAATTATTGTTTTCTTTTTCCTTTCCTGAATAGATGGTTACAAGTAAATCAATGAGCATCTCAATGGTAATTATTATTTTTTATGAATAGATGGTTAGGAGTAAATCAATTACCATCTCCATTGTAATTATTATTTTCTTTTGCCTTTCACGAATAGATGATTAAGAGTAAATGAATGATTGAGTTGGTTTTGCTAACAATTTCAGTGCGCTTCTTGGAACTATTGGCTCGTTAATTCGATCTGAATGTCGGGTCGTTTCTATTTTACCGTTGGCTTCCTATAAATTTTTTTTTTGATCAACTGAAAACACAATTTAAAATACAAACTTACTTCACAACTAATCAACAAATAGCATGGGGAAGAGATATTTCTAGACCACTGGTCTAATCAACCAATAGCATGCAGAAGAGCTAGAAATCTAGAGCACTGGTCATCCAATAACAAACGGGTATTTTCCTGCTCATGCTAATAATCTGAAACGTGTATTTTCCTGCTCATGCTAATAATATGAAACGTGTTTTTTCCTGTGCTTATCATTCCGCCATCATTTCAACTATTCATCATCACTATGACATTTATCATAGTGAGATTTCAGGTGAGGAAAACAACCAAAACCGAGCATCTTGTTGAATAGGCAAAGAATTCAATCACACAAATAATGCAAATATTTCACACACGAAACAATGAGCTGTGACTCTTCAATTAATCTTAATCACTTTGAAACACAAAAATGAATACAATGAACCCGTGAAGGGTATTTAACCTAATTGGCATGCATACACTCTCTCACATAATTGAACTTGATAAAATTGCTTAACTCACTCTCTAAATCACTCAGCAAATCTGTCTATAACTCGACTCAACTGATTCACCTAACTATTTGTCTAATTTCTGCATGCAGGAAGTAATTATATATTTTAATATTCCCCCTTAATTACGACCGCTAAACTAAAACATAACTCATGACAACTCAAACATGCCTGCTGGTCTATGTCTTAGCTAGGCTTACAACTCCCAAGTTTCTTTTGTGAAACTACAAATCTACTGTTAATGGCTTTGTAAAGATATCAAGCAATTGATCACTCGTTCTACAAGGCTTCAAGTGAACTTTTCCATTGCTCACAAGTTCTCGAATAAAGTGATATCTAGTATCAATATGCTTTCTCTTTTTATGAAACACACTATTCTTGAATAGTGCAATCGCTGATGTGTTGTCACAGTATATCGCTGTTGATCCTTGTTGTTTCTGCTTGAGTCCATCCAATACTCTTCTTAACCATACTACTTGACATGCTGCTGAAGTTGCTGCTACATATTATGTTTCTGTTGATGATAGTGTAACAATAGGATGCTTCTTAGATGCCCATGCTATCACTCCTAAATCGAGATGGAACACATAACCGGATGTGCTCTTCCGATCATCCAAACTTCCTGCAAAATCACTATCTGTGTATCCAATCAATTCTTTCTTTTATGTTCTTGAATACATTATGCCATAATCTTTAGTTACTGCTATGTATCTCAGAATTATTTTTCCAACACTTAAATGTGTGTCTTTTGGAGTCTCCATATATCTGGAAATCAAACTTACTCCCTGCATAATATCTAGTCTTGTAGCTGTGACATACATGAGGCTGCCAACCAATATTTTGAATAGAGTTGGATTGACATCTGCTCCTTCATCATCTTTACTTAACTTTGTACCTATTGCCACTAGTGTAGGTACAGGTTTGGAATTATCTATCCTGAATCTTTTCAACAAATATTTGCATACTTATTTTGGCAAATAAAAATGCATTTTTCATATTGCTCAACTTCAATGCTAAGAAAATATTTCATGAGATCTAGATCTGTCATCTCAAATTCTTTCATCATGACTACTTTAAATTCATCTATTTCAAGATCACCTGTAAAAATCATATCATCAACATATAAGCAAACTATCAAAATTTTTCCATGCTCATTTACATTTTTGTATAAGGTAGGCTCAATGCTGCTTCTGCAAAATCCATTCTTGATCATATAACTATCAATTCTTCTATACCATGCTCTAGGTGCTTGCTTCAGTCCATAGAGCGCTTTCTTTAATCTGTAAACTTTATCCTCTTTTCCTTCAACTTCATAACCTGGAGGTTGCTGCACATAAATTTCTTCTTCTAAAATTCCATTCAAGAAGGCTGATTTGACATCCATCTGATAGACTTTCCACTTGTTCTGAGCTGTTATCGCTAGAACTGCTCTTACAGTATCCAATCTGGCTACCAGAGAAAATGTTTCCCCAAAGTCTATTCCCAGCTGCTGCGAGAATCTCACCTTTATTATTCACTTTAGTCTTGTACACCCACTTCACACCAATGAATTTTTTATCGTTTGGTAAATCAACCAAATCCCATGTATCATTCTTTTCAATTGAATTCATCTCTTCATAAATGGCTTGCACCCAATTTTCATCTCTGATTGCTTCTTCAAACGAAGAACGTTGGAATGAAAACTATGCAAAAGTTGAACTAACATCCAAATCATCATAAATATCTTTCAGACTTCTCATCTTTTTCTTACCATTGCTTGATTCATTACCTGATTTGCTACTTGGAGAATTATGGTCTGTTGATCTGATTGAAGATCCATTCTACTCTGAAAATCTTGGAGTCCTTGCTGGTGTGAATCTATTTGGTGTCTGCTCTATTGGTTCTTGTTGCTCATCTTCTTCTACATCATCATCCTCCATCAATGGTGTTTGAGCATCGGTTAGTGTGTCTACAGTCCCATTCCATCACTCTTTTTCTTTGAACACAACATCTCTACTAATGTTTGTCTTCTTGGTGACAGGGTTATACAATTTGTAAGCTTTTGATTGCTCACTATAACCAGTAAAAATGCATTTTTCACTTTGATCATCTAATTTGCCTCTTATTTGCTTAGGCACATGTGCATAGGCTACACATCCAAAAAACCTGAAATGAAATACACTGCATGACATACCTAACCATGCTTCTTCTAGAACTCTGTTCATCACGCTCTTTGTAGGAGATCTGTTTATCACATAAACAGAACATGCAACCACTTATGCCCAATACTCATTAGACAAGTGTCTTGATTTCAACATGCTCCTTGTCATGTTTATGATGGTTCGGTTTTCTCTCTCTGCTACACCATTCTGTTGTGGTGTGTATCTAGTCGTAAACTGTCTTCTGATTCCATGTTATTTGTAGTACTCATGGAATTCCTTCGAATCATATTCTCCACCACGATCTGATCTCAATACCTTGATCTATCGATCACTTTGGTTCTCCACTAAGGCTTTGAACTCTTTGAACTTTGCAAAAGTTTCAGACTTCTTCTTCAAAAAGTAAACCCAAGTCTTCCTACTATAGTCATCAATAAAGGTGAGGAAGTAGCAACATCCACCAATCCACTGTGTCCTCATAGGTCCACACAAGTCGGTATGAACCAATTCATGTGGTTTCTTTTCTCTGTAAGAAAATCCTTTCGGAAAAATTTCACGGTGTTGCTTTCCCAAGATGAAACACTCACAAGTTCTAGCAGGTTCTTTGATGGGAGGTAAACCTCTCACCATCTGTTTCTGCTGCAAAAATCTTAAACTGGAAAAATGCAAGTGTCTAAACCAAAAGTGCCATAACCAGTAATCATCAGAACATGCAGTTGTAAAAGAACTAACCTGATCATTGTAGTTCATCATTAGAGGAAAGAGTTTGTTCCTCGTCATCTGCACCTTTGCAATCAGCTGTTTGCTTGGGGATTTTTCGTAAATAACACACTGTTTCCCCTGGAAGATAACTTTGTATCCTTTCTGTGTCAATTGACCAACACTGATCAAATTGTGTTTGAATCGAGGGACATAATATACCTCTGATATGGTCTTTGGCTCCCCCTGCTTGGTCACAATGTTGACCACTCCTTTTCCATCTACATCCAAAGTCTTGTCAGTCCCCATCTTTACCTCTGTCTTCTCTGAGACATCCAAATTGGCAACCAAATTCTTATTTCCTATCATGTGTTTACTGCAAGCAATGTCTAATAGCTAGACCTTATTAGATGGTGCATGCATGGTGTTGCATGCTAGAAACATAGAGTCAATATTTTCTGTACTAACATTAGCTCTCTGATTGCCTTGATCTGCAATATTCTTCCTACAATCACGAGCATAATGACCAAATCTATTGCAATAAAACTTCTGTTGTTGCTGCTTCCACTTTGATGCTCATGATCTTCTCGGCCATCTCTGTGACCACTATAGGTGCTGCTTCATCCTCTGCCTCTCGATCGACCTCTGCCTCGACCTCTTGAAATATAAACTTGACTTTTGAAGGCAGTTTCCAAAGTGGAATCTTTATTTCTGTCTATATTCGCCTCATGTGATAGAAGGGATCCCATCAACTCATCAACTGTCAGTTTTTCCAAATCCTTCACTTCTTCTATGGTTTCTACCACAACATCAAACTTGGTAGACAAAGATCGAAGAACCTTCTCAATTACTGTTCAATCCTTAACATCTTCACCATATATTTTTAACTGATTGACGACAAACATGACCCTATTCATGAAGGAATCAATGTCATCTGTCTCCTTCATCTGCAGACTTTCAAAGTCTCTCCTAGTTTTCTGCAATTTGACAATATTAACTTTGGCCATACCTTGATAGATTTTCGCCAAAATTTCCCATGTCTCCTTTGATAAAGAGGTTATCATGATCTTCTGGAACACTGCTCAGTCCACTCTCTACTGGATAAGAAGCAATGCTTGTGCATTATTCCACTTATTTTTCTTCCATTGTTCCCTCTCTGCATTACTAAGGGCTCATTCCTCTGCATCATCTTGAGGTTCTGCAAACCCAAACTTGACATGATCCTAGACATCATGCGCTTTTAACATAGTCTCCATTTTAATAGCTCACACATCGTAATCTTTCCTAGTGAAAGATGGGAAGTTGTCGCTGAAAATTTGATGTGGCCATCTTGACATAAACAAAAAAATTTCTTTGATAAAAAACCCTAAATTTCTCTGTTTTATGAAAGCTTTGCAAAGAACTTTAAAAAAAAAAAAACTTTTTTTTCTTTATATAATAAATTCTTTTTATAAAATAAATTTATATATATATAAAAACTTTTATAATAACCTTCTCCTTGTTTAAAAAATATTTTAAGAACCTGTTATCAAAATACTTCTTTATAAAACCCTTTTATAAAGCTCTTTTATCAAAATACTTCTTTATAAAACCCTTTTATAGATCTCTTTTATAAAAAATATTTTAAGAACCTTTTATCAAAATACTTCTTTATAAAGCCCTTTTATAAAGCTCTTTTATAAATGCTCCTTGTTGCAATCTTTAAAAGTATTCGTACAAAAACCATTTTTGTTTAAAAAAATTTATACCACTCACGTGAGGTTCAAAATCGATTTTAAAAGATGAAACAAACTTGAATGAAAGTACCTCACGGACTCTCAAAACCGTATTTTGACTTTCCTTCCTGTTCACAGCTATCAGCGAAAATTTGAAATATGATTCCACACTTTCGAAAATCAATAAACTGGGTTCCTCACCCTCAATGAAGGTGATTTTGATTTTATTTCCTCCAAAAATCTGCACTCCACCTAATTATAATACATTCCACCTTGCCCGGCAAGAATTGAGATCAGCTTGGTTAAAATAGTTGGTTAAGCTACTATGATTAGTTTTGAGTACACATTTTTTTCCAAGCAAGTAGTGCCTCTATACCTGAAGTGCACGCACTACTGCTGTCAGCTCCAAATCATTAGCTGAGTATCGCTACTCACGCTCTTTTAATTTTCGTGATTCATAGGCAACCACTTTACCCTCTTGGTACAGAGTCGCCCCAACTCCTTTTCACGCATATGTGCAGACTTCAAACTCTTTATTAGGATCAACTACTCTTAATACTAGAGATGTAGTCAATAACTGTTTTAGCTTTTCAAAACTGTCCTGACATTCCTTTTTCCATTTAAATATGTTTCCTTTTCCTTGTAAGGAGTAATTGGAATTTTTTTTTTTGAAAAACCTTCAATAAACCTCTGATAATAACCAACCAAACCGATAAAGGATAGGATGTATGCCACGTTTTGAGGCACTTTCCATTCCATAATCGTCTTGATTTTCTCAGGGTCAACTGCAATACCCTTAGAAGAAATTACGTGACAAAGGTATTGTATTTCTTCCTTGAATAAATCACACTTGCTAAAATTAGCGTACAGCTGATGCTTCCTTAGCATTTCCAAAACTATCCACAAGTGCTCTTTATGTTCTTCCACATACTTGGAATAAACTAAAATGTCATCAATAAATAATAATACAAAATTATCCCAAAAGAGGTGAAATATACCATGCATCAGCCTCATAAATGTTTCTGGGGCATTCATCAATCCAAAAGGTAGCACTACAAACTCATAATTTCTGTACTTTCTGCGAAAAGCAGTTTTATGTATGTCTTCGTCCTTTATCCATATCTGATGGTATCCTGACCGTTTAGATCTATCTTTGAAAATATTGTTGCTCCCTTCACTTGATCAAACAGATCATCAATTCATGGTAAAGGGTATCTATTTTTTATAGTTAATTTGTTGAGTTGGCGATAGTCCATGCACATTTTCATGGTCCCGTCATTCTTCTTCACAAATAACACTGGTTCTCCCCAAGGGGACACGCTTGGTCAGATATACCATTTATCCAATAGTTCTTGTAGCTACATCTTCAGTTCATTTAGTTTTGATACACTCATTCTATAAGGTGTTCTTGAAATGGTTGATGCTCTAGTTATCAAATCTATGGTAAAATCAATGTCCCTTCTGGATGGCAGGCCTGGTATTTCTTCTGGAAATACATCCATAAAGTCTTGCACTTGTGGAATGTTTTCTATCATTGGCACTTTTTCTTTTGAATTAGTAAAACCCACATGGATTGCATACAGCTAACATCCGTTCCTCATGCAATTACCCATTTGAGATGTTGTGATGGGTTGTAGCTTCAGAGGTTTCTTTACACCTTGAATTTCCTTGCGAGTACCATATTTCATTCTGTAATAAATGATATTTTCCTTACAATATACTAACATCCAATTCTTCTCTAACCAGTCCATACCAAGTAGTACATCATAGGATCTGAGAGGTAGTACATCCAGGTCTATAGTTAGCTGTTGTTCACTAATTTATAGTGTACAGTTCAGAATTTTAGCACTAAATTTCCTCTTGGTTCCAGTGGCTAATTGTACCAACCATGGAGTTCTGAATTTATGACTCTACAATTCTCTACTACTTTTGGACTTACATAGCTTAAACTTGCACCTGGGCCTACCAAAATAGAAATAGGTTGAGATAGAAATTTACGTTCCAGTTCTATCGTTGTCGACTGGTAGTCTGCCTACTGATCTTCTAGTGCTGCATTCATTCTGGGTATATTTATGGATACATCTCCCATAGTCGAGGCCTCTTGTAAGTTAGTAACTGCCTCACTTCTTCCTCATTATGGAAAATTTCTGTAGTAGTGTGCCTCACCACACCCCCAACATTGTAAAGGTGGCTTCTGGTTCTAGGTTTGTTCTAGTTTGTTGGAAGCTTCCATGGGTTTATCTTCTGCAAGACATCTTATTCTTTGATTATTCCTTCCAAAATGTTTTCTAACTGAGCTTCTGGGAGCACTCTTGAAATTTTTGGTTCTGTTTTTCTTGGAACCATAACTGCCCTTATGTTATTTCTTCATCTGCCAATTTTTTCCCAGCTCTCCTTTTGATTTAGCTTGTTGGTAACACATTCTAGCTTTTCTAATTGTCTTTACCATAGTCCTATGATTCACAAACTCAATACGGTCCTTCATATGAGTTGGAAAACTACTCAGGAACCACTTTACTTTAGCCTTTTCATCTCTTAAGTAGGGAACATAATGAAGTAAGGAGGTAAACTTGGTGACGTATTCATCCATCGGCATTTGTCCCATCTTTAAATCATGAAACTTCCTAGATTTTTTGTCATAGAAGCATTGAGTTAAGTATATCTTTAAAATACTCCTGGAACGAATCGCAAGTCACATCCTGATCATCTATACTATGGATGTTTTTCACCTCCTCCCACCATAAGGTGGCTTTCTCCCTTAACTAATAAATATCCAATCTGGCTTTAAGATTACTGTTGTATTCATACACTTGAAAATACTTGTTCATGTTTATTAGCCATGCCTCAGCCACTTCCTCCTCTACTCCATCAAACATAGGAGGCTTTATTTTTTGAAATTCACCTTGTAGCTCTGTTTTCTGTCTCTTAACTTCTTTCTAATATGATACATTATCTGACTTAGCTTCATTGTAGTTTTTATTTATGTTACTCTACTGAGATTGAATTCTATCCATTCTGTTAGTCGCATGGTCTCTTGCTTACTGCTCATTTCCTTCTTGCAGCAAATCCCTATCAACACTGGGTTGTTCAATCACTTGTTTATGTTTGTCTGGGAGGCTTTTTAATATCTTCTCCTGCTCTTGCATCAAACGTGCATTATCACTTCACACCCTCTCCATTTCCTCTTGTAACTTCTATACTGTATTCAAGAGAATGTTGGTTTGGTGCTGCTACTCTTCTAGCAGTATACTAGTTTCTAGGTGTTGATCCACACTCAACTACACCCACATATCTAGACTCATTTATAGTCTGGGTTGAGTTTCCCTCGTGTTCTGGGGTGGCTGTTGTATTTTCCTCCTTCTCATATTGTTTCTTGTTATACTTATTTTCTTTCTCTGTGCATCAGCATACACATAACTTCAAAACGTTAGTTTACCCATAAGGTCCTAGCATACAAATGCTTCTCTGATACCACTTGTAACAACCATCATTATACTCATAAAAAAAAATTTAACCTCCATTCTAACGACACTTTATGATTAAATATATATAATTATTTACCTACAAAAAATATGGCATATTCAACACAACTTAAATCCAAAGTTGTGACCATCATATATGTAACTGTTAACTTGTTTAGAATGTAATAAAGAATTGAAACATGCACATATAGACTCTTATTTATAAAACCCCAAATAAACCTATAGTCATACTTAATTAGGTTGATATGCGGACCACCTGTCCGCCACTTATGATCCTACAGTAATTCACATTCATGGGATACCTAAAATCCGGATAAATGATTTGAAGCTAGTCCGCATGGACAGTTACCACTCAATGTTATTTTATATACTGTAAATTTTGTATCTGTAATAGCATTCTTTTATAATTCTCTATATCACTTGCAATGGAGTTAACCCTTGATTTTTATCATATTGAAGTTTTCTTCCCCACTTCTGGGTTGTTTTTGAATGGTTAACATATAGTTTGTCCATACAAATTGAATAAAGTCTCATCATTTTTAGTTCCAATTAATTTTCCAGATTGTATACTTACAGGCTGTATTTATTTCTTTAGTTATATGTATTTTTTGTCATGCGTCCATTCCTGCTAATAGAAAATAGATATATTTTCCAGTTTCTAAATTTCTACTATACAGTTCTTCTTTTTTGTCAACGAGTTTATGCCTTACAACTTCTATAGTTATCTCTGCTACATCTTTGAATAAATTCAGAAGTCGACCGGACTGACTGATTTTAGTCCGTGTATAGCTTATGAGGTTTGGAACAAGCTTACTGCAATTCCGAAACCCCAAAGTTCTAGAATTCGGCAAAGTTCCCTACAATTTGTGTTTTTTTTAGTTTTCTATGATTTATAACACTTACTATGCAACTAATTTAGTAAATAAAAGATAGTTATTCTCACTATTGTTCTAAGTATTTTCTTCTATAGCATACAAATCTACTCCTTCAACTATACAGTAAATATTTACTATATACATAATAACTAAAAAAAATATAATAGTTTACACAGTAACTCTTCCTTTTCCTAACTGTAAACTTTTATACAATTCTTTCTTAATACCACATTTAACCAGAGTCTACTTTACTGAAAATAACAGCAGGATTTCACTTATATGTGATTGAATGTGTTTTTCCTCCCTGCCATGTATGAGGCAATTACGTCCTCATACCCTCGGTGCTCCACTCCTGAGCCAAGTAGAAATAAACAGTGCTTGGAAGGGATCTCAGGACTCCAATCCAATCCACCTTCCTGAAGATTACAGGATAGTTGGGAGAATTTTTCCACTGGTTTCCACTAGCTTAGGAATTTAATATCTCTCTCATTTCTTCATGTTTTGTAGCACATAAGTCAGAACCCCTCTTCCTCACAGGGATCTTTCTTTTATCCTCAGAGGAAGAGTAACTGAACAAGTTTTTTCCATTCAACTACTTAACCAACAGTTTAGCAATTAAGCCAGTGGTTACATATATCAACAATACATATTTATTAAATTCTTTGCATGTCATATATCAATAATAATTATTAATATCAACACGTTAAATAATCCTTAATGTGAACATTATATAGTGTAATTCTCTATATATTATAATATGCTATATATTTAATATTCTAGATATTATACTCATTTTAATCTAAAGATATATTAAGATTGATATACTATGATTTATAAATTAAAAATAATTCCAATTTCACACCTAACCAAAAAAAAAACAATATATTAGAATCTTTGTTTATTTCAACATGTTTTATGCATCTATCTATTAAAAATAATTCCAAACTTTAAAAAAAAAAAATTAAAATCTTTGTTTATTTCAACATGTTTTATGCATCTATCTATTAAAAATAATTTCAAACTTACCAAAAAAAAAAATTGTTTAAATATAAAATCAGTTTTTTTGACAAATTAAAAATTTATTAATTAAAAAAAAGTTATTATATTCTCAAATTTTAAAAATTAATATATCAAAATTCCTTAGTTTCTTTATAGGGGGAACTAAGATGGCCTAAATCAACCTTAACTCTCGATCTAAGCTAATTATTTAATAAAATTATTTTTAAATGTTTATAACCATTATTCACTAGGGAATGGATTTATTACATTTAAAATTTGTGCCCATTCTTGTCACTACAAAATTTGATTGTTGCTTTTTATTTGATGGGAAAATAAATGATCTTTAAAGGGCACTAAAGTCTTGAATTATGATCCTTAAAAAAGTTTTTATATTCCTTGATTATGAGCTAATTTTTTCTTCTTACTTTTGGGTCTTCATGATGTTTGTTATAGTGACTGAGGTGAAAAGTTCCAATGAAGTGGAATATTGGTCGTTCAAAGAGGAATCATGGAAATATGATAGTAGATAATTTATTAATATAAGATATCTTAACTGTGATTAATTAATCATTCCCAAGGGTTAAAAAGGGCCGAAATGTCTCTTATCCATAAAATCAGAATATCAATCCATTAACAACTTGCTAATGAAATTTCTTGCTGAACTCCTAAACCGAACAAAAAAAAGGACTATTATTACTTGATTATTATGAGATATCATCCAACACTATATTATATTCTATTTCCAAATTCAAGTTTGAAATTTATAAAATGAAACTTAATCACATACTAATCTTTGTCTTTCTGACCATCATTGTAATTTGTTGAATCTTTTCATTAAAGCTTCAAGATAGACTTCAAGAAAGTATATTTAATTGCAATTGTTGAATGTCAATATTTGCAACAAAAGCTGCCAAGGAATGACTCAAAAATGTCTATAATTTGTTGAAACCTTTGCTACATCGCCACATCTCTGTTGCTTTACATAGCCCATGCAATCCAACCCCCTGGCCTATCATGTATCACTTAGAAAATAATTAAATGGTAACTTTTCTACTCAAAATAGGTACCACAAAGGTGAAAATATGCTCAAAATAGGTACCCGAAATGTCAAAATTTGTTGGAGTGACGTTCCCTAAAAGCTCCAAAGTGCCCTTTAAAGCTCCCAGTGATTTTGGAAAGTTTCCTAATAGCTCCCAAGCTCCCAGGAGTGCGGGAGCATGGGGTAAGTGTGTGAGGTACGTGCTCTCCAATGGCTGGGAGCGGTACTAGTGTTACTATGGGATTATACTATATAATGTTCACATTAAGGATTATTTATAATCTTGAAAATAAGAATTATTATTATATATGACATGTAAAGTATTTACTAAATATGTATTGTTGATATATGATTCCTAAAGGATTTAATACATTTTCTTAGCCCATTGATAGCTTTTTTTATTAAAATTAATATATATTTTTTTAATATTTTAAATTTTATTAAAAAATAGTTTAAAAATTCAGAGGGCATAGAATAGAATAGACCATGATGGGTGTACTAACAAGTCAACTTTGTTATGTAAAGGTCATCGGTTTGAAATTTCATGGGAAAAAATCTAGTCATGTTAAAGGTAGGTGTGGCCTAGGACGGGTGTGATCCCCGAGTGTTTTTTACGACTTAGATGCCCATGGGTAGTGATTTCTGAAGCCATAGGTCAAGCCTGATGTAATCTATGATGAACTCAGACAACTTTACAAAAGAAAAAATTAGTTAAAAAAAATTGATGCAGATCAAATTTTCTTAATAATCAAATTTAAATTGATCTAAACTCTATATTTATTATGTACCCAAAATGACCACAAGATGAAAAAAAAAATTTATAGGATAAAACTCAATCAGAAACATATTCAAAAAAATCCATTCAAAAGGGGAAAAACAGTAAGGAGTTGGACAGAGGAAGTGCCCGGACAGCCAAAATTGGCAGAAATCGAGTCCAAAAAAATTTAAGAAATATTACAACAATAGTGTTTCAATCATGATTTTCATGGTGGAAATGGATTCAGCACCATCAAAAACCTCTAGGACACCCAAAATATTAAATTTTTATAGTTATAACATGCATTATAACTTGGATTTACAAAAATCCCCACCAAATTTTTTTAAAATCTTACTGGAATTTCCATAATTTTTAGGACAAAAAAGAAGTCTAGTTAGACTACGGCAATCAGTAATAATTACCCACGAAGATGCTTGGTTTTTGTTGTTTTCCTCACGTGAAATCTCACTGTGATAAATGTCGCTATGATGATTAGCAGTTGAAATGATGGCGGAATGATAAGCACAGGAAAAGACGCATTTCAAATTATTAGCATGAGCATGAAAAGGCACGTTTGTTATTGGATGACTAGTTCTCTAGATTTCTAGCTCTTATGCATGTTATTGGTTGATTAGTCTACAAAGTATTTTCATGGCTCTTCCTTGACGTCACTTCCTGAATGAATCTTCTCAGTTAGGGGGTACCAATTTATTGAGACAATCAACGTAAATTACTGATCCAATCACCACGATTTACCCATTACTACCGCTACTGGGTCACCTACAGGATGCTCATCCACACGCTATTAATCTGTGGTATCCATCCACGTAGCAGCAAATCGAGAAACTAGGTTTCTCTCAATCTGCACTTGCCCATGTTGATACCACCCATCCGGTCCAATCCATCAATAATAAGAAGCACGTCGCCCACCACTTCTACACTTGCTTACCCAATCACGAGGATTCACCCATTACACTACTGGTTCACTCGCATGCTACTAATCACCGAGTCATTTATTACTCATCAGAGGAGAGCAATTCACATGTTGCTTGTCCACACCGCTAAATAGTACACTACTACTTATATATATTATATCAACCACCTATGCTTTGGGGTTTATAACGGGATATGCTACTAGATCTGCTCCTTCCTTTGATGATGTTGCTTTTGCTTGTTGAGCAACGAATTAAACTAGTTCTGGATCTTAGGGACATGAACTTCCTACACTCGCAGCTACTCCTGCGTATGGATCGACTTCAACCACCTCTGCTACTGGAAAAACAATTGGCTCTATTGCCTTAGCCCTAGATTATTATGTCTACGCTACCTATGCCACTGCTGGTTCACCTGCTTAAACCACTACTGGGTCAACTGGTTAAACAAGGTAAACAACTGGTTCTACTAATTTATGTGCTTATGCCGGTGGGTATACTTAAACCACTGTTGTTGGTGCAGGATATGAATCTGGGTATAGAGCTGCTCATACTTATGCTACTACTTGTGGTTATCCAACTGGCTCTTAAGCTGCTTAGTCTACTGTGTCAACTGCTATAGGTGGTGTTGGTACCCTTGCTTATGGATATGCGATTGGATATTCTACTGGATACACTGGTGCTGGATCTACTACTGATGCTTAGTCAACTGAATAATCTACTGAATCAACCACTTAATCTACTGGTTCTGCTTGAACTGCTCTTGTATAATCTTAAACTAGTTCTGCTGGTACCAGACCTAGGTCAACCACCCACCCTGCCTTTATGTTGAAGTTACCTCTCTTTTTAGTCAAGAGTTCGCTACCTCACCCTATGCATAATCTATTTCATAATTTAGAGATTCAATGGCTGCTGAATCCACTTAATCACCAAAATCGACTGGAGCATCTTGGTCAGCAGAATCAATAGCTAGGCCTGGTGCTGATTTGTTGAGGGTTTAATTGAAATTTCATATAAGATAAGCCTCTTACACTTCTGGGTCGAAAGCAGTTGATAGTGAACTGCTCTCTTTCCGTGCGGGTCAAAACTAACAACTTGCAGAGGCACTTCAGGACCCACCCAAGAGCAGCTTAAGTGCCACCAGGGTATTATCCTGTCTTTTTCCCGAGATAACTATTTTTTGATCCAGGACCAACACCAAAGGAAGCAAGACCATAAATAGCTTCAGCATGTAATATGATCCAACTCTAATTGTCGTATTTAAGAGCGTTGGTTCAGTGAATGTTTTTATCTCCCTCTAAGCTCTCTCTGTTGCCTCACCTGAAATCCAATAACTGATTCATGGCGTTGAATTATACCGCGACCCCCATACACTCTAAATAGCTGGTGGCTGGTTGGGACGGACCCCAATACAGACATAAAGTAAACGCTTCATGGGTAGCTCAGGCCGACCTATCTATGCCAGTTGTTTGATCGACCTACAAAACTAACTCAATAGTAAGTTGGTTCGACAAAAGGGGGCTACCTCTCCTCAACCTCGTAACCTCGGCCGAGTCCCTACAGGCCTTTTATTTCTTCGAGTTCGCTACCTCGATCTCGTAACCTCGGCCGAGTCCCTCTAGGCCTCGCCTTCCTTGGATCGGGCGAACCCACTTAACGCTACCTCTCCTCGACCTCGTAACCTCGGCCGAGTCCCTCCGAGCCTTTAGTCGAGAGTTCAATTCCTCTCTTGTTGTCGAGAGTTCGTCCCTCACCCTCACCCTCACACTGCGGTTGCCGATAAAAAAAAACTGGGTCTTACGTTCATGGGTATCTCGGGGCTCCAGTTCATGGGAAGGAGCACCACCCCGATCCAGCCAGCTATTCGAGAAAGAGCGGTACCAGAGCTAGTTAGGGAGTACCAGCTAGTCCCTAGTTCTGAATCTTCGGATCTAAGTTTTGTCTCTCTCGCGATATAGAAGAAATATTGATCTGTCAAATCAAAAATCAATCCATAACTAAATTCCTCCCTCCCTGGGCGCTGGGTTCGGCAGGGGTTGTTGGGTTGGGCAAGGCAGGCACTACTTAGCGGGTTCAGTGGGGCATGGAGCCTAGCAAGCATTATTTGGCTTTATCGTCGTTTCGGGAGGTTTCTATTTTATAGTTAGCTCAGCAGGTTTCGTAGTTAATTCAGCAGTCAAAGTGCTTCATTCAGGGGTATTTGGCTATCATGGGGTGCTTACCGAGATCCATCCCCGCTGGCGGTAGGTACTAAATCTTCTAGGGTGGCCCCCCTGCCTTATCCTCTAAGGTGTGAAATTAATAAGTACTGGGGTAGCTACAATTAATTTAGCGGGAGCTGCTGCCGGTATTGGAAACGTTCTTAGTTCCTTGAGACTTTCCGTTACGTGAAAATCCATTAATGGCGTTGTTGAAATTAGCTTCCAAAGTATTACTTTATTATGGCCATTAGCTTCCGAAATAGATATTGATTATGGCATTGTTGAGGATCGGGAAGCAGAGGAGCTTCAGCCCGACCGGTTCAATCCTGGCCAATATTTCCCCCAAGTACTTATTGAGGTACTTATTGAGAGAGAAGGAGGGGAAATTATTTAGATTATCTCGTTATATATGAGCTTCTGGTACGATTTTAGCAGGGCAAGCTATATCTCAGGGGGCCTTTTTGTAGGCCCAAGATAGGCTCTTTCATTCTGGAACCGCAAATAAGGGTTACTTTAACTGAAGGTGCTACTTCTAGTTCAAATGCTACTACAAGCTTTATATAAGGGTCACTTCAAGGTTGTTTCGTAATCTCTCTCTCTCTTGCCTTTGGTGTCAGACTACGATCTATACTTAGCAAAAAAAGCACATTTCTGTAAGGCACTTTCCTTCGATAGCTTCGATCACTTTCTATTGGAAAACCCTGTTGTCTCTTTTTACGGGTTCGGTGTCTCATATCTAGAAATCTACTTCGTATTTGTTGGTTGGAGGTCGACGGCATATCAGGAACGATAGGATGAGGCAAGCTTAGGAACGGTGGTGGGATACACCGAAGATAGCAAATTACACTATTCAACATTACTTCTTCCCTTTAGCCTGTTTTGGGGTGCCCGAGGTTGCCCCTTCTGTAGGGGGACAAGAATACCTTCTCCATTTTGTTATCGGATCATATGTATAGGGCACGCCTGTCCAATCGACCTTGCTCCCCTCGGGGCTTTTAGGCTTTCGATCGAGGGAATGGGTTTCGCCATCATGGTTAGCGGTGGATATATTCATTCCCAATATGATGATATCATATTGAGTCAAAGTTCTTTTGTGAGGAAGATTGAGGGGCTTCATCTGTCTAGCCATAGTAATAGTAGTTAGGAGAGTGGGAAGGCCCGGATTCCGCATAATTTCCAAAGTGGAGCTCATCGCAATTCGTCGATAAATTCGTCTAGACATGCATATTCATAAGAATTGGATAAATGCACCCTCCTACACTTTGGTTCGTGTAGTCATTGCCTTCCGCTCAATCGAGGATTGCTTTACTTAAAAAACCAATCTGCCCTAATACCAGAGGAAGGGCCATAAGGGACTCGCTACCACTCGAGATAAAGGCATCTATTTTCTCTTATATTCTTAGGAAATACTCCAGAACCCGTCGCCTTACCAGATAAATTGATGGTAACTTTTTATTATATCCTGCCGAGGATAACAGTTATAGTAGTGATAATAACAGTAATAATGGCAAGCAGGGATAATAGCAAAAGTGATTGGAACGAGGAGAAGGAAGGACTAATGCATGAATCGAACCAGAAATATTTTTCATCACTTGCCTATCAGACTGGGGAACCTGGCCTAATAACTTGCCTAATGAATCGAACCAGCACTGAGTGGCCTCATGACTTGCCGATGGACCAAAACTGCCATCGGACCATTAGCCTAACCAAACTCGCAGGTCATAGCCCGACCTACCTTATATAAGTTTTCACCCACAATCAAGATACTGAAAATTAGATTGACCCTTATTTATTGTCTTTCTGATTTCCTACGAGTGGGAGCGAGGAGCTTACTGGATCTTTGCTAGTTGAGAGCCCACGCCCTCACTCTATGGGGTTGAAGATGCTTGGGGGAGGCCTACTTCCCTTCGATTCTAGCCAGACCCGCTAAACCATGGCTAGCTATTACGTGGAGCATAAAGATGATTTCTCGCATATAGGTTCACCCTTACAGGGTCACCCTTACAGTTGTGACCGGATATAGGTTCACCCTTCTAGTTATCCATCCCTCGTAGCCTAGTTCATATTTAGCCCTAGATAGTTAGGCCCTTATCTATATCCCTTTATAGTTAGCCCTTCATATAGTAGAATGAAAAGGAATAAGTAGATATATAAAGCTGGCCTGATTGGATGGAAGGAATCACCTGAAATGAAATAATGAATTGATTTACCTAAAAAAATGTAAGTGAAATATCCCAGTGGAATATGATGCTGCAGACCCCTTAAGAACAAGGATTCGCTTTAGCAAAACCCTTGATAAGTTTTTTATATCGACCGGAACCACTTCTTGGGTACCACACACTTCGAATCCTTCTTTTCATATGTGAGCGAGAGATGCCTTTTTTGAAGACACTTCTTATTGATATGATTTAAATACCACCAGATATCATTTTTAAAGGACTTGCTTGGACTTGGTGGCAAAAGGTTCAAGGTTACAAGGTTGAAGGCTTCTAGTGACTGTCCAAAGGGTAAAGGCTGCCCAACGCCACCCAAACAACACGAAGAACCAATCACAACACTATTGCCCAACTAATGGAACCTGCTTATTGCTTACTTTCCTTCCTTCTGTCGACCTTGACACTTTCGTGAGAAATAATCTATTCTCTTGCTACCTTCCGATGATCAACTCTTGATGGTGGGGCTAGCCTTCTTTGACACTAGACCAACCCAGCTGGAGATAAAGACTAACTTACACGTATCCTGGATCTGCTATTGAATCTACCTTCTCTCCCTCTCTGTTATTGGGGCCCCTCCCCCCAATAACAGAGAGCAAGCTCCTCGACCTCGTAACCTCGGCCGAGTCCCTCCGGGCCTATCGTCGCTTCCACCTTTCTATACTGAATTTACCATCTGGATAGATAGGTTATCATGCTCCTCGTGACCAGATATACAGGTCACCTTTTGTTTCTAAATTAACCATCCCTTTCATCGTTTTTCACTAGCAACCTGGATAAGCCAATAGGTTTTTCTGCATGGGCAACTTTTATGTTCTGAATTTTTCACATTTGATAGGCCCGCACTCTCTTCCCCGTCTCTTTTTGACATGTCACCTTTATGTATTTCATTTCTTTGCATATCCTTTTGGTCTTGCTCCAGTGTCATGGAAACTCACCTAAAGAGAATAGCTTTTCCCTGTTAGTTCCACCTGGACCCCTATGGACACCACCTTTAGTCTTAAGCAAGTTAACGCAGTCGTCTTAGCACCTACTATTGGCCCTGGACCTAGCTGAAGTAACCTATTGGAGATCTAGTACCCCATTGGATGGAATGATGCCTTAAGCCCCAGTGCCAGAGAAACCAAGCCTTAATAGTGGAGTCTCCAGTGTATTTATAGATTTCACTCCAAAATGATTCTTCTATGTCCTCCCTACGTGGAAACACAAGCCTTAAGCCCCTCAGTGCCATCCATGGAAACTAGCCCAAAGAGACTAGCTTTTATTAGTCTTGTATTTTAAATTGTGTTTTCGTTTGAAAATAAAAGGAAAAAAATAATTTGACAAGAAGCCAACGGTAAAAGAGAAACAACCCGACATTCTAATCGAATTAACGAACCAATAATTCCAATTAGCGCATTGAAATTGTTAGCAACAACAACTCAATTATTAATTTACTGGAAAAGAAAATAATAATTACCATCGAGATTTTTCGTTTTTGTTGTTTTCTTCCTCCAAAATGTGCCTGCGATGAACGCTTATCATGTATTACCCAATCACACCCCACCTTTAATCCGTGGTTTTTGAAATTGCCATTGGGAACTTTGATGGATTTGAAAGTGATGCTTTCGTTTATCTCTATTTTTTTAATGTTTTGGGACTATACCAATCATCACATTGTAATATAAAATATATATATATATTATTCTTCTTTTTAATATATATTTTTGGGATTTTGACATAAGTGGGAGGAATTTTAATATAAAGCTTATACTTTATTTTAATCATTTTGGAATGGCAATAAATATGAATATGAAATTTTTTAATGTTATATAAATTTATATATTATTATTAAAACTTTTTAATGTTGACATAAAAATAATTTTAATATTTGTAAATATTTTTTTTTAATATTAATATAAAAATATGTTAATACGTAATAAAAAATACGAAATATTATAAATAAAGGAATTTTAATATATTAATTTTTAAAATATTTTCAAAATTTGAAAATATCATAACTTTTTTTTATTAATAAGTTTTTAATTTGTTAAAAAAACTGATTTTTTGAAATATATATATATATATGTGTGTGTGTTTGTGTAAGTTTAGAATTATTTTTAATAGATAGATGCATAAAACATGTTGAAATAAACAAAAATTCTAATATATTGCTTTTTTCCCGGTAAGTTTGGAATTATTTTTAATAGATAGATGCATAAAACATGTTGAAATAAACAAAGATTCTAATATAATTTTTTTTTTTCAGTTAGGTGTGAAATTGGAATTATTTTTAAATTGTAAATCTTAGTATATGAACCTTAATATATCTTTAGATTCAAATGAGTATAATATCTAGAATATTAAATATATAGCAGATTATAATATATAGAGTATTACACTATATAATGTTCACATTAAAGATTATTTATGATGTTGACATTAATAATTATTATTGATATAGGACAGGTAAAGGATTTAATAAATATGTATTGTTGATATATGTAAACTGTTGGTTAAGTTTACTGTTAAGAATTTAACACATTTACTATTATTATTTTGAAATAATATGTGATGGAGAAAGATTAAATTTGATTAAATAAAATTTGCTATGGAATTGGTTCCATAAGTGAAAGACTGATGGTAAAATATTTTATTCCACTGAGAAGTAGTTGTAATGGAAACAGTTTGTCCAGTTACTCTTCCACTGAGGATAAAAGCAAGATCCCTGTGAGGAAGAGGGGTTCTGACTTATGTGCTGCAAAAAGTGTAGAAAGGAGAGAAAGATTAAATTTCCAAGCTGGTGGAAACCAGTTGAAAAATTCTCTCAGCTATCCTTTAATATTCTGGAAGGTGGAGTGGATCGGAGCCCTGAGATCGCTTCCAAGCACTGTTTCTTTCTACTTTTCTCAGGAGTAGAGCACGGGAGGTATGAGGACGTAATTTCCTCATACATGGTAGGGAGAACAATAACAGATAAGTGAAATCTTGCTGGTATTTTTAAATAATGTACACTCTAGTTGAATGTGGTATTAAGAAAGGACTGTAGAAAATTTTACAGTTAGGAAAGGAAGAGTTACTATGTAAACTATTATATTTTTTTTAGTTATTATGTATATAGTAAAGATTTACTGTATAGTTGAAGGAGCATATTTGTATGCTATAGAAGAAACTACTTAGAACAACAGTAAGAATACCTCTCTGTTATCTACTAAATTAGTTGCACTTAAGTGTTATAACTGAGAGAAAAATAACAAAAACATTAATTGTAGGGAAGTTTTCTGAATTCCAAAACTTTGGGTTCCAGAATTGTAGCAGAGATAACTGTAGAAGTTGTAAGACATAAACTTGTTGACTAAGACATAAACTCGTTGACAAAGAAGAAGAACTGTATATTAAACATTTAGAAACTAGAAAATATATAAATTTTCTGTTAACAGGAATGGACGTATGAAAAACGTTACATATAACTAAAGAAATAAATACATCCTGTAAGTATACAATCTGGAAAAGTATCTGGAACTAAAAATGATGAGACTTTGTTCAAGTTGTATTGAAAAAATATATGTTAACCATTCAAAAACAACCCAGAAGTGGGGAAGACAACTTCAATACGATAAAAATCAAGGGTTAAAAGCATTGCAAGTGATATAGAGAATTATAAAAGAATGTTATTACAAATACAAAATTTGCAGTATATAAAATAACATTGAGTGGTAGCTATCCATGTGGACTAGCTTCAAACATTAACAGAATTTATAAATGCAGAGTTGAGGAATACTACAAAACTTCCCTAGTATTATATTTCCATTCAAAGACCGAACTGTTTAAACATGTTTAATTAAACAAATTTGGTGGTCTATCCATATTGTAAGCATTTGAACCAATTTAGAACTCTAACAAAACTACAAATGAATATTGCTAGCTTCGATAAGAAAGCTGTGTGCAATTCCAAGTCTGTAGGAACCCGAGCACTGTAGATTTGATGAAGTTATAGTCTTCCAAATCGGAAATGGGATTCTACGAGCCAAAACACAAGAAGGGTACTTGCTAATTCGAGAGGAAGATAATTAGCAGTGATGGAAAGAACTTGTCACAGGAAACCATTCTTCCAACAAATTCTTCTAGAGATTTCAGCTGCCAATAAAATATGAACAAGTTAAATAATTTTTATGATGAATGTAAATAATGAAAATAAAACCTTAGAGAAGAGTATATTATGGCTATGATTTACCTCTTGTCACTCTTGTCGAGACAGCTGGGTTGAGCTAGTCTACAACAACACCAAATGAAAATTATGGGTAAGTATCAGTGAGGAAAAAAGTAAATGAAGGAAACCCCCAAAAGTGATAGTAGGAAATGAAAAATTATGTTACCTTCCTCCAACCCTCATTCCATAGTTGAAGCAGGACGATTACGTGGAAGTTGAACCAAGAAAGCGGTCGAGGTTGGTTCACTAAAACCCTAGAAATTCCACACAATTGTGAAATGGGTCAGGTGTTAGTTTGATAAGAATATTATAAAATAAAAAAATGCATTTACCCTGTGAGAAAGCTAACTATGGTGAACCAAACTTATTTCAATAATCAAACATAGAAAATTGCTGAGCTGGAAGCTGCTTACCATTTGTTGATGGTGGAATGAGTTCCATGAGAAAATACTCGAACATAATGTAAAATAGAAGCATCAGACCTCCCTATCAAGCGATGATATGAAGATGGCTAAGGGATTCCTCCTGCAGAGGGTTGAGACGAAAGATGGAAGTTCTCACTCCGGAGAGCTGGATGGAATAACTAAAAGACAAAAGAAAACGGTTATTGAAATGAGGTCAATATCTCAAAACCATAACCTCACCGCCACCGTTGGATCAAGGTTTTACAAATCCACGGTATCAAATCTATACAACTATAAACTTAATTGCAGATCTATCATTCAGGTGGATATTCCAAGAACTCATAAATACCATATCATCGATTTTTTTCATACAGTGCAAGTGTATTAAATCATTTATTCGGATTTTAGGTACGCCATGAATGTGAAGTACTGTAGGACCATAAGTGGCGGACAGGTGGTCCACACATCAACCTAATCAAGTATGACTATAGGTTTATTTGGGGTTTTATAAATAAGAGTCTATATGTGCGCGTTTCAATTCTTTATTACATTGTAAGCATGTTAACAGTTACATATATGATGGTCACAACTTTGGATTTAAGTTGTGTTGAATATGGCATAGTTTTTGTAGGTAAATACATATATATATTTAATCATAAAGTGTGGTTAGAATGGAAGTTAGTTTTTTTTTTTATGAGTATAACGATGGTTGTTACAATTGGTATCATAGCAACATTATTACTCTGCGTTATTACGCTAGGACCCTATGGGTAAACTAACTTTTTGAAGTTGTGTGTATGCTGATGCACAAAGAAAGAAAATAAATATAACAAAGAATAATATGAGAAGGGGGAAAACACAACAACCACCCCAGAACACAGGGGAAACTCAACCCAGACTAGAAATAATGCAGAGATGTGGGTGCAGCTGAGTGTGGATCAACACCAACAAACCAGTATACTACTAGAAGAGCAGCAACACCAAACCAACATTCTTTTAAATACAGTATAGAAGTTACAAGAGGAAATGGAGAGGGTGCGAAGTGATAATGCATGTTTTATGTAAGAGAAAGAGAGGATATTAAAAATCCTCTCAGAGAAACAGAATCAAGGGATTGAACAATCTGCTGCTGAGAGGGATTTGCTGCAAGAAGGAAATGAGCAACAAGCAAGAGACCATGCCACTGCCAGAATGGATAGAAGTCAGTCTCAGCGGAGTAACAGAATTAAAAACTACAATGAAGCTGATTCACATAATGTATTAGATCTGAAAGAATTTAAGAGACAGAAAATAGAGCGACAAGGTGAATTTCAAAAAATAAAGCCTCCTACATTTGATGGAGTAGAGGAGGAAGTGGCTGAGGCATGGCTAATAAACATAAAAAATTATTTTCAAGTGTATGAATACAACAGTAATATTAAAGCCAGATTGGCTATTTATCAGTTAAGGGAGAAAGCCACCTTATGGTGGGAGGAGGTGAAAAACGTATGCAGTATAGATGACCAGGATGTGAGTTGGGATTTGTTCCAGCAGTATTTTAAAGATAAATACTTAAATGGATGCTTCTATGACAAAAAAAATGTATGGAGTTACATGATTTAAAGCTGGGACAAATGATGATGGATGAATACGTCACCAAGTTTACCTCTTTACTTCGTTATGTTAACTATTTAAGAGGTTAAAAGGCTAAATTACAACGGTTCCTGAATATTTTTCCAAATCATATGAAGGACCGTATTGAGTTTGTGAATCCTAAGACTATGGACGAGGCAATTAGAAAAGCTAGAATGTGTTACCAATAAGCTAAATCAAAAGGAGATATGGACAAAAATTGGCATATTTAGAAAGAACATAAGGGCAGTTATGGTTTCAAGAAAAATAGAGCCAACAATTTCAAGAGTGCTCCCAGAAGCTCAGTTAGCAAACATTGGAAGGAATAATCAAAGAATAAGATGGCTTGCAGAAGATAAACCCATGGAAGCTTCCAGGAAACGAGAACAAACCAAAACCAGAAGCCACCTTTACACTGTTGGGGGTGTGGTGAGGCACACTACTATAGAAATTGTCCACAACGAGGAAGAAGCGAGGCAGTTACTAAATTACAGGAGGCCTAAACTATGGGAGATGTATCCAGAAATGTACCCAGAATAAATGCAGCACTATATGATCGACAGGCAGATTGCCAGCCAACAATGACAGAACTGGAAGGTAAATTTCTATCTCAACCTGTTTCTATTTTGGTAGACCTAGGTGCAAGTTTAAGCTATGTAAGTCAAAAAGTAGTAGAGAATTGTAAATTGCTGAGTCAAAAATTCAGAACTCCATGGCTGGTATAGTTAGCCATTGGAGCCAAGAGGAAAGCTAGTGCTAAAATTCCAAACTGTGCACTAGAAATTAGTGAACAACAACTAACTATAGACCTGAATGTACCACCTCTAGGATCGTATGATGTACTACTTCTTATGGACTAGTTAGAGAATCATTGGAAGTTAGTATATTGTAAGGAAAATATCATTTATTACAGAATGCAAGATGGTACTCGAAAGGAAATTGAAGGTATAAAGAAACCTCTGAAGCTGCGACCCATCACAACATCTCAAATGGGTAAGTGCATGAGGAAGGGATGTTAGTTGTATGCCATCCAAGTGGGTTTTAATAATTCAAAAGAAAAAGCACCAATGATGGAAAGCATTCCAATAGTACAAGAGTTTATGGATATATTTCCAGAAGAAATACTAGGTTTGCCACCCAGAAGGGACATTGATTTTACCATAGAGATGATACCTAGAGCATCACCCATTTCCAGAACACCTTACAGAATGAGTTTACCAGAACTAACTGAACTAAATATGCAGCTACAAGAACTATTAGATAAAGGGTATATCTGATGAAGCGTTTTCCCTTGGGGAGCACCCGTGTTATTTGTGAAGAAGAAAGATGGGACCATGTGAATGTGCATGGATTAACACCAACTCAACAAATTAGCTGTCAAAAATAGATACCCTTTAACATGAATTGATGATCTATTTGATCAAGTGAAGGGTGCAACAATATTTTCAAAGATAGATCTAAGGTCGATATACCATCAGATCCATATAAAGGACGAAGACATACATAAAACTTCTTTTCGCACAAGGTACAGACATTACGAGTTTTTAGTGCTACCTTTTGGATTGATGAATGCACTGGCAACATTTATGAGGTTGATGCATGGCATATTTCACCCCTTTCTGGATAATTTTGTATTAATATTTATTTATGACATTTTAGTTTATTCCAAGAATGTGGAAGAACATAAAGAGCATTTACGGATAGTGCTGGAAATGCTAAGGAAGCATCAGCTATATGCTAAGTTCAGCAAGTGTGCTTTATTCAAGGAAGAAATAAAATACCTTGGTCACGTAATTTCTGCTAAGGGTATTGCAGTTGACCCTGAAAAAATCAGGACGATTATGGAATGGAAAGTTCCTCAAAACGTGGCAAACATCTGATCGTTTATGGGTTTGGCTGATTATTATCAGAGGTTTATTGAAGGTTTTTCAAAAATTCTTTTCCAATTACTTCCTTACAAGGAGAAGGAAAAATATTTATATGGACAAAGGAATGTCAGGACAGTTTTGAAAAGCTAAAACAGTTATTGACTACAGCTCCAGTATTAAGTGTAGTTGATCCTAATAAATATTTTGAAATCTGCACATATGCATGCAAAGAGGGAGTTGAGGCGATTCTATCACAAGATGGTAAAGTGGTTGCCTATGAATCACGAAAATTAAAAGAGCATGAGTAGTGATACTCAACTAATGATTTGGAGATGACAGCAGCAGTGTGTGCACTCTGGGTATGGAGGCACTACTTGCTTGGAAAAAAATGTGTACTCAAAACTAATCATAGCAGATTAACCAAATATCTTAACCAATATGATCTCAATTCTCGCCAGGCAAGGTGGAATTATTTCCTGAGCGAGTTTGACATTGATATGCAACATGTGAAAGGTAAGGAGAATAGAGTTGCAAACGCCTTAAGTAGAAAACTGCATGGAGTTTATGAGATGTATTATAATCACGTGGAGTGCAGATTTTTCGAGCAAATAAAATCAGAAGCTGAGAAAGTTCTTGAATATCAGTTCATGTGGCAGCAAGCAGATGAGCTTAGAAAACAAGGAAACGTTGCTGATTACGAAATTAATGAGGATGGGTTGCTAACTTTCAAGAATATGATATTTGTTCCAAACAGATTTGAGCTAAAGGAACTAATTCTAAATGAGCATCATCGAAGTAACTATTCTAGACATCCTGGTTATCAAAACATGATAACAGCGATCAGGAAGAATCACTTTTAGCTAGGTATGAGGAGAGATATTGCAGAATACCTAAACAAGTGTTTGGAGTGCCAGCAAGTGAAAGTGGAACATTGACACCTAGTCGGGCTAATGCAGCCTATACCAGTACCTGAGTGGAAGTGCGAGGTGATATCTTAAGACTTGATCACGGGGTTTCCAATATCAAAGAAGCATAATGATTCTATAATAGTATTGGTGGACCGGTTAAGAAAAACGACACATTTTATACCAGTGCATTCCACTTACAAGACAGAGCAAACAGCAGATATATTCATGCACGATATTTTTAGACTGCATGGTATCCCAAAGACTATCATATCCGACAGGGATGTGAAATTTAATTCAGCTTTCTGGAAAACACTATTCACGATATTGGGGACTCAAATTAATTTCAGCACCGCCTACCATCCATAGATGGATGGAAAAACAGAGTGAGTTAATCAGATACTGGAGGATATGCTACGTATGTATGTCATGCAACATCCAACTAGGTGGGAAGAATATCTACATCTAGTGGAGTTTGCATACAATAAAAGGTACCAAGAATCCCTTAAAATGAGTATGTTTGAAGCTTTATATGGACAATAATGCAGAACTCTTATTAGTTGGAGTAGCTTGGAAACCAATTTGATGCTTCGACCAGAAATGCTAGCGGAAATGGAAATAGAAGTAAAGAAGATCCAACAAAATTTGAAGGCATCTCAGGATAGAAAAAAAGTTTATGAAGATAATAAAAAGACTTATCGTGAGTTTGAGGTGGGGGACCATGTGTATGTAGGAATCAAGCCGAAGAAAAGCAGTTTAAGATGGGCCTCTTGTGCCAAGTTGGCACCTAGGTTTTGTGTCCATTTCCAAATATTGGAAAGCGTACGACCCGTGGTTTCCCAATTGGCACTGACCAGTCATATCCATGTACACAACGTCTTTCATGTATCGTTATTGAAATGATACATTTGCGATGCAAAACACATAATCCATTGGCAGAGTATTCAGGTACAATATGAATACCATATTTGATTACAAATGATAAGATTTATGAGTAAACTAATTCAATCTCATTGATTGCAAGTTGAACCAGATGAGGAGTTTCTGGTCGAGCCTCAATGTATAATCGATCAGAGAGAAATCATTCTCCGAAAATGAACCATCATCCAGGTTAAAGTGCAATGGAAGCACTTTGGCTTGGATGAATCTACTTGGGAAGATAAAGGTTTTGTTCGGGAGGCATACCCTGAATTGTTTGCTAGAGCAGAATGAGAACACCAGGGATGGTGTTCACTTCCAGGGGGGAAGTTGTAACCACTCGCTTAATTGCTAAACTGTTGGTTAAGTTTATTGTTAAGACTTTAAGACATTTATTGTTATTATTTTGAAATAATATATGATGGACATAGATTAAATTTGATTAAATAAAATTATTTATGGAATTGGTTCCATAAGTGAAAGACTGATGACAATATATTTCATTCCACTAAGAAGTAGTTGAATGGAGACAGTTTGGTCAGTTACTCCTCCTCTGAGGATAAAAGAAAGATCCCTGTGAGGAAGAGGGGTTCTGAATTATGTGCTATAAAATGTGAAGAAATTAGAGAGAGATTAAATTCCCAAGTTGGTGGAAACCAGTGGAAAAATTTTCTCAGCTATCCTATAATCTTCTAGAAGGTGGATTGGACCGAAGTCTTGTGATCCCTTCCAAGCACTATTTCTTTCTACTTGGCTCAGGAATGGAGTATGAAGGGTATGAGGACATAATTACCTCATACATGATAGGGAGGAAAACCACAGTCAATCGCAGGTTAGTGAAATCATATTGTTATTTTCAATAAAGTAGACTCTGGTTAAATGTGGTATTAATAAAGAACTGTAGAAAAGTTTATAGTTAGGAAATGGAAGAGTTACTATGTAAACTGTTATATTTTATTTATTTATTATTTCTATAGTAAAGATTTACTATATAGTTGAAGGAGTAGATTTTTATGTTGTAGAAGAAACTACCCAGAACAACAGTAATAATACCTCTCTGTTATTTACTAAATTTGTTGCACAGTAACTGTTATACCTCATAGAAAACTAAAAAAAAAACACGAATTGTAGGGAAATTTTCTGAATTCTAGAAATTTGGGGTTCTGGAATTGTAGTAAGCTTGTTCCAAACCTCATAAGCTATACATAGACTAATATCAGTCAGACTGATCGAATTCTAAATTTATTCAAAGATGTAGCAGAGATAACTGTAGAAGTTGCAAGACATAAACTCATTGACAAAGAAGAAGAACTATATAGTAAGCATTTAGAAATTGGAAAATATATCTATTTCTGTTAACAGTAATGGACACATGACAAATATTACATATAACAAAAGAAATAAATACAACCTGTAAGTATACAATCTGGAAAAGTAACTGGAACTGAAAATGATGAGACTTTGTTCAAGTTGTATGGAAAAATTGTATGTCAACCATTCAAAAACAACCAAGAAGTGGGGAAGACAAATTCAATATGATAAAAATAAAGGGTTAACACCATTGCAATGGATATAGAGAATTATCAAATAATGTCATTACGGATACAAAATTTACAGTATATAAAATAACATTGAGTGGTAACTGCCCACGCAGACTAGCTTCAAACATTAATATAATTTATAAATGCAGAGTTGAGGAATACTATATAACTTCCATAGTATTATATTTCCATTCAAATACCAAACTGTTTAAATAGGTTTAATTGAACAAATTTGGTGGTCAAGCCACACTGTAAGCATTTGAACCAATTTAGAACTCTAACGAAACTACAAATTTATATTTCTAGTTTCAATAGGAAATTTTTGTGCAAGTGTAGGTTAGTAGTAACCCTAGCACTATATATTTCATGAAGTTCTAGGCTCCCAAACCGAAAATGTGGATTTTCCGAGCCAAAACACAAGAAGGGTACATGTTAATTTGAGAGGAAAATAATTAGCGGTGATGGAAAGAACTTGTCCCAAGAAACCATTCTTCCAACAAATTCTTCTAGAGAATTTACCTACCAATAAAAGATGAAAAAGTTAAATAATGTTTCCCATGACTGTAAATAATGAAAATAAAACCTTAGAGCAGAGCAGATTATGGCTATAATTTACCTCTTGTCACTCCTGTCGAGTGATCTGAAATGTGAGAACTTCTTATTTCTAATACAGAGATTTATGGTAGGGGCATTTATTGGATATGTCACCTTTAAAGAAAGGATGAGATCCATAAGCTATCTGGCCCTTTACTGACTCTGCCTAAAGAAATAATAGAAGCAATCATTAATGATCTGGAAATGAAACTACTTGTTTGCTAGTGCAAGGTATTCATTATCCATATGCTTATGTGTGTAAACTGTTTAATATGTTTTGCAATTGGAAAAAAATTCTTTTGGTGTAATTTTGAGTCTTTTTGTGTGTAGGAGGCTTATTTATTTTTACTGTTTAACATCTTTAACTCTGAAAATATACAACAAATAAATCACAGAATATAACACATCATATGATAAGGCAGTTCACCCCTCCTCGGCTACATTTTCCGGGTCCAAGGCCCCAAAATGGGCATTTCCTTGCTCTTATTATGCTCAGAAAATGGTTATACAGTCTGATCTTCAACCTGTTTAGGATTTCTTCACACTGTATAACCATTTTCTGAGAGTAATAAGAGAAATGACATGCCCATTTGGGGGCCTTGGACCTGACAGATGTAGCCTAAGAGGGGTGAACTGCCTTATCATATGCTGTGTTATGTCTTGTGATTTATTTGTTGTATATTTTCAGAGTTAGAGATGTTAAACAATAAAAAGAAATAAGCCTCCTACACACAAAAAGACTCAAAATTACACCAAAAGATTTTTGCTCCAATTGCAAAACATATTAAACATTTTGCACACATAATTTTATGGGTAATGAATACATTGCACCAGCAAACAAGTAGTTTCATTTCTATATCAGTAGTGATTGCTTCTATTATTTCTTTAGGAAGAGTCTATAAAGGGTAAGATATCTTCTGGATCTCATCCTTTCTTGAAAGATGACATATCCAGTAAATTCCCCTACAATAAATCTTTGTATTAGAAATAAGAATTTCTCACATTTCAGATTAGATTGGTATCAGAGCATAGGTTTGAGCTCAAGTTTTGAGTTTTGTGCAAAGAAATATTTTACTGTTTTGCAAATTTGATGCTTACTAGGTTTAAACTTAAAAGAGGGGTCGGACAATTGGTTAGAGCACAAGACAATCCTCAACTAAGGAGGGCCAGGGTGCCATTATCACCACCTTCTATCTCACCCTCAATAGCCTTAGAAGCAGCTACAAGCATGTCTTTAAGAGAAGGTGAAGCTCATGAAGAAATGGATCCCAAGGAAGGAGAAAGAATATTTCGGAAAGATTTCTTGGATATGAATGAAATGGTAAGGATCCTCTATTAAGAAAGAAATGATAGGATTTCTGGAGAAGGGTCTAAAAACCAAAAATAAGGAGACGAATCCTTAGGAGGAAAGAAGGGTAATGATAAGTTAAAGAAAGGGAATCAAGGAAATCGTGATCCTTCATCTCCATCGTCATCCTCTTCCTTGACATCATCTTCTTCGACTTCGTTAAATCAGTCACATAAGTTGAAAACCACTGGTAAAAATAATTTTTTAAAACTTGATGTCAAATTTGAATTGCCAATGTTTAATGGTGATGTTAATGCAGAGAAATTAGATAATTGGATCAGATAACTGGAGGTCTATTTAAGGATTCAAAATTTGCATGATGATGACACCAAAATACAATTAGCCTCACTAAGGATAGATGGAGCAACATTGGTTTGGTGGGAAGCCAAAACCAGGGATGAAATAAAGAAACATGGTAAGATTACTCTATCATGGACTGAGTTTATTACTGCAATCAACAAACAATTTTATCCTCTTTCTCATCTTTAGAAAGCTATAATGAACTGGCAAAACATTAGATAGCTTAAGGGACAGAATGTGCAAGACTGTACCCATGAATTTAGGAGAAGAGCACTCTTATTTGGGGTATATTTACAAAGCCAAGACACTTTGTTTAAGTACATAGGTGGTTTGCACAACTACCCTAAACACACTATCCTGATGTTTAATCCTACTAGCTTAGATGAAGGTTATGTACAGGATACACATTTAGAGGCTATAGGAAAGAATAATTTTGATGAGGATAGTGATTTTAAAAGCAAAGGAAGAAAAAGCGTTGCAAATTCTAGAAAAGAAAAAGGAAAATTATTTTGCAAAAACTGTTCAAAAACAAGCCACGATGAAGATCATTGTTGGAAGCTTCATCTTGACCTGAAACTAGAAAAATATGAAAAAAAAGACAAAACCAAAGAGAAGGGGAAAACTGTAGCAATTGTTGAACATAACTTAGGGTCAGAATCAGGTGATGAGACAAAAAGTATCGCCATGGTATTAAAGAACATGAAATGGAAAGATGTTGTACAAGACACAAATCCTAGTTCTAGCTCATTAAACTGTCACAAAGAAACTCAAGATGAAAAGAGGAGGATAGAGCTATTTCATGTGAGGATAATAGCCAAACACACAAAGATAGACACACTATTTGATAGTGGGTATCAAGAAAATCTCATCTTAGAATACTTAGTCAAGAAGCTGAAACTTGAGACCATACCTCATCCAAAGCCATATCCACTTGGATGGATTTGCAAGGATGCTAATTTACAAGTCTCAAGAAAGTTCATATTGCGCTTTGCCATAATAGCTCACTATGTTGATTGGGCTGAATTAGATGTGTTACCTCTTGAAATTACAGGTGTTGTGTTGGGCAGTCCATATTTATATGACAGAAAGACCATCTCCCATCTCCATGAGAGTAAGTATCACTTGTTCAAGGATGGAAAAGAGCACATTGTGAGAGCACATAAGAAGAAGCTAGAATCTTCTTTAGTCCATGCAGGGCAATTGAAAAGGCTAGTTAATGCAAGTCAAAATCCAACTTTGTTAATGATTAAACGACAAGATTTTGTACATTTACCTTTTCATGATATTGCTAATGATATGTCTCAGTCTGATAACAGTTCGTCTTTGAAAGAAGATGACATTATGTTGCAAAAGGTACCTTTGGTGTCGATCGGTGCAGAGAACAAAGTGTAAATGAAAAGAAATGCAAGTGTCCATGAGGTGGAAAGGCATGCAAGAAAAGAAGGCACATAGTTCAGCATGGTTCAATGTTAGTTTTAGAATGGCACATTTGTATGGCAAGAAAACTTGGTCAGAATTCGGGACAAGTACAGAGTTCATTCAACAAGAATTCACCATGTGAATAGTTGGCAAGGTGAACTTCATTTTAAGTCTTCTTTGAAGTTTGATCATTGTAGAAACAATATGCTTTCTGCAAAATATAGTTTCTTTTCTACAAATTTTAAGAATTTGCATCATGACTCACTCAGTTTTAGCAATGGTCAATCAGTGAATTCAAGAGACAATTTATCATTTTACGAAAAACTCAAATTGGTGAAATCGGGAAGATTTTAGCTATTCAAGGGTGGAAGAGTGGAGAATCAGTCTCCTCATCTTCAGTTTATGTAATCAGAGAGCTTTTGTGGGTTCAAAAGCTTCCCATTTTTGAGGTGTGATCAGGTGATCATGTCCTAATTGGATAAAATGCTCAAAATTGTATTTTCTCATAATTGGTTGAATCCAAAATCATAGGAAAGCTCTCATCAAAACGATCCTGTAGCCGCAAATGACACTCAAAACCGATGTTGTATGAGAAAGATATCGAAGTTTGAAGTTTCTCAATTTCAGGGAAAAGCCCAATTTCACTCAGTTTGACCTTGGATAAAAAATATTTAAAAAGGAATATTCCACAGAATATTTCAGGAATATTCCACAGAATATTCTATAGAATGTTCTGAAAGAGCCAATCAAGGGGTGCCATGTGGCCAGCCCGGAGGCCGCCACGTGGCCCCACGAATTCAAAGTTTTTTTACTGTGCAAAATTTATCATAGTCAACAGATTTCCAACGCGGGTCAATGGGCTGGCAGCCAGCATGCCCGACCGCCTGCACTGTGGTGATTCTTAACTCTTGTGGGTTACAAATGATATTTAAAGTTTAAAATTCATACAGGTGGGGCCGCAAGGGGGCCAACCCCCTCTACAATGTGACCATCGCTCGGATCCAAGAACTAACACCAATGGTGATTAAAATGTAATGGTTAAGTTTTATGTGATGCGGATAGGTCACATGACCAGCGACGGCAGGTTCGAAACTTTTTATATTATGGTTTGAAAACTGTTAGTCCAACATTATGTGCTGACGGGTGCGGTCACATGACCCCCGTAAACTTTAATGCCAGCCCTAACCGTAGCAGAGTTTCTGGCAGACTCTGCCCGATTTGGCATGATTCTAAAATTAGTGGAGCTATCTGTAGTTCCACCACATTTGGTGGAGGTTTTCTAGGCTTGATTGGGCAAAAGTGGTTTTTCTCATAACTTTTGCTAGGAGAGTCCACTTGGAGCGAAATGTTTTTTGATTTTGGGTAATTGGATAATTCCAGAGCCAATGGTGCAGGTTTCAGAGCCAACAGAGTAGTTCTTCAGGTACTTTATCAGCGAGGAAGCTTGAAGAGCCATCAGGGTTTGGGGATTCAAGAGATGTATTGGATTATGGTTTAGCATTGGAGGTGAAACTATAGTCATTCCTTACTGTTTATTGTGTTTTGAACTCATTTATATAGCTATTTTTTCCTGTTTAGGCTTTCTTCACACTGTATAACCATTTTCTGAGCATAATAAGAGCAAGGACATGCCCATTTGGGGTCCTTGGACCTGGCAGATGTAGCCCAGGAGGGGTGAACTCCCTTATCATATGCTATGTTATATTCTGTGATTTATTTATTGTATATTTTTAGAGTTAAAGATGTGTTGTAGCCTCTACAACACCGTCCCAGAAATCCACCCTCTAAATTTTTTTGGAGCTCCCTAAGCATTGAAAAATATAAGTTAAAATATGTAAAGGTTAAGAGTCACTGAGTCGAAAAATGGTTCTTTTTCCTAGATCTGTGACCTAGCGACCCCGCGACCTCACACGTCGCTAAGTTTCTAAGTTGCAGATCTCTTGAATTTTTCAAAATCACAACCCCACGACCCCCCCAGGTCGCAAGGTCGTAGGGTCATAAGGTCGCACCTCCCTTAAAACACATAATATTGCGACCTAGCGACCTCATTAATGGCTTGCAGGCGCGACCCTTTTATACATAGAAGGGTCTCTAGGTCGCATTCTGTTCATACAATAGAGAGAAAAAATGCCTCTAACATGCCAACTGGAGCGTGATTTTCCTAGGTAAGTTGTCGTTTCCTCCTGTTGTTTCCCTTTTTAATTTGTTGCCCTGTTACATCTACCTATGCCTTTAAAACCATCTATCTTCCCCCCTCTCAACCCTTTAGGACTTGAGGTGCCCTAACAACCTTGAAACTTCTCCTCTTTGCACAACCTTGGAACCACAACTCATCCAGCCTCCTTGTTATATGTGTGTCTTTCCTGAAATTGCCTCCCCTCTTTTGTTTGATAGCCCTCTTGGACTTGCTTTGCTTTTAATTTTAAGGGAAAAAAAAACATCACAATAGCATAGCGGACCGCGTTGTGTGCTAAAAAAGCCCTGGCAAACCCTAGTGCGACTTGTGACCCTGCGACCCTCCGACCCCAGTTGCTGAGTCGCCAGGTCATAGCCACCCACCAATTTGATTGTTCACAACCCTTGCGACCTATTGACCCTGTGACCTAGTCGCAAGTCGCAGAGTCGCACTCTTCTCGATCTGCCAAGAGTTTGCGACCCAGCGACCTCGCGACCTAGTCACAAGGTGTCAAAGTCGCTTCTTCCTGAAAGTTTTAAACTCGCGAGCCAGTGACCTAGTCATAGGTCACTAACTCGCCCGTTCCTGTGTCTTCAGTGTGGAAAATTTAATAAACTGTGCCTAGGCTTTTATCATCATGGCATATTTCTTATCCTGGGATTCTTTCATGAACATGACAGGTGAATTCGAAGCAGAATTAGAGTGTGTCCCCGTCTCTTCAGACTCCAGTGACATGGGACCTCTGGTGGCCCACAGAAAAAACAAGAGCCCATAAATAGAAGACATAGAAATGGATATACCAATGTCCCCACCCCCGATCTACAGGGACACCTCGTGTACATTTGCTAAGGGGGACAACATGCGTTGGTATCAAGTATCCCAGGAATTTTCTCGGCCGAAATTCCCAGAAGACCTCCCTGACCGACAAGCATACATACAGGTTAAAAGGTTAAAGCTACACCATCCAGGTGCCCACCCTACCATATTCTCATGCGCAGAGGTCATTGAGTGGATTGTACAAAACATTGACCCCAAAAAGTGGGTAATTCGAGACTATGAAGGCAAAGCATTTCCGACTCTCAAGGGCTCGGATGCTGAGTTTTACTACGCACTTCCGGAACAAGAGCAGGTCTTCACAAAATAATGGGCCACCACCCACGCAGTCTCCATAATAGATACCCTGAAAAGATGGTGGGAGGAGCTCAAAAAGTTCAAAGCCAAGAAATATCAAGAATATCCAGTGGCAGGCCTCAGGAAAGTATATAAGCTGGTGGCCGCTATGCTTTGCAGGATATACAGTCGTCCCAATGCCACCACTTTCAGTGGTACATGGGTATCCCTGATGAATTATGTTACTATGCACAAAACTTAGTTCAAATCAGCTAGCATGCTTATGGCATCTCTCCAGACAAACATATCCTCGGCACTAGCACCAGAGGAAGGATATTATTCTGAATTCTACATGGCTTCCTACTTGTTGGATGTTGTTTGTTCCCGGTACAATTTTGAGGGATGGTCCCACAACTGGGAGCCAGAGTAGGCATGCCCAGTCTACCTAGAGATGAAATTATTTTGGGACTCCACGTATAAGCAAGACATAGAGCCCATCTTGCAAATCTTCATCTCAACACTCTATAGGAAACTGTTCAGTCAGGAAAATCCATGCATGTCTTGGCGAGCCATGGAGACTTTATTCAAGGTGGCACATTGGTTCCCACTTGCCGAATATACTTTTAGTCGAGTCTTCGGTTCTTTCAATATTCCCCATGCTATGCCCCGATATGTTACAGATAAGATGCTCCTTAAGGAGGTTTGTTTTCAGATGACTTCCGGCTTTTCTAAAGTCCTGACTAAAGGTAAGAATAAGTCATGGCCTACACTGCCTCTCACCATTGATGCCTAAAAGGTCAAAGATTTTAGAGAGGTAGAGGCAGAGGCAAAAGAAATGAGAGGTTTTCACTTAGGACCATTGGACCACCGCACATATGATCCAGAAAGGATAGTCCCTGACCACTATAAGCGGGCTAAGTTCAAATAGAACTACCAACATACAAAATGCCCATATGAAGATGAGAAAATAAACTGGTATAACACAGATAGGGAACTTGCCCCGGGGGCGTGGTCTGATCAGGAAGACCTAGATGAGCACACTTTGGAGGAAAGAATCTGTGAATTAGGAGGTGTCTCTTCTTCCCAGGCCAGAAAGCCTCAGACCAGCACAGGTCACAACACTACTTCCTAACAGAAAGAGCAAGAGGCCAAAGCTTAGCACGAAACTAAAAGGAAGACAAAAGAGGGTGAAGAGAAGTGAAAAAGAACCTGAAGGAAGAACATAAGAAGAAGCAATAAGAAGAAGCCCAAAAAAGAAAGGCAGAGTAGGAGGTAGAGGCTGAGGTGGAACATAAGCTCAAAAGGGAATTAGATCAAGTAGAGGCCAAACACAAAAAGAAGGAAGAACAGGAAGCAGCAACAAAGGCAGAGTGCAAGTGAAAAGCAAAACAAGAAGCAGCAGTAGAGGCAAATCGCAAATGGAAATCAGAACAGGGAGCAGCTACAGAAGTAGAGCGTAAGTGGAAAACAAAACAGGAAAAAGCAGAATCAGAGCGGCTTCAGAAAGAAGAAGAAGAAAGGAAAAGAAAAGAGGAGGAAGATCGAAGATCAAAGAACATCAAGACATCCCCTCCAGTCATAGATATACAAACTGAGCTGCAGCCCATCGAAGTTCTTGTAATCAATACACGTTTCGCACTCTTTGAGCTGAGCTCTTATGAAGGGAAAGAAGAAGAGGTATTTAACCTCACAAAGCTCATGTATGATAAGTTCTCCTTCAAGATATGACAGGAAAAAAGGAGATATCTGGTACGAAACCCTTCTACCCCAGTTACTACTGTGATAGAGAAAGATATAGTCCTGGATACTAGGACTAACCCAGTAATGATAGCATTGGTCGAAACTTCTTTCACCGCAGCCACAGAGGAGAATGTAAGCCGAATGAGTAGAGAGATCCTCTCTCTGCAAAACAAGTTACAACAAGTACAACAAAAGGAGGCAAGGGAAGAGCAAGAAAAAGTAGCGTTAAAGGAGGAAATCCAACAACTTCAAGACAAAATCACTCTTGTTAACGAATTACTGCTCACCGTCCGAACAGAGTTGGAAGTATTGGAGGTCAGCATGATGTAGGTTTATAGGGAAATGTTCACTATAAAACAAACGGTTGCTGCCCTACTAAGAGCCCAAGCAGGGACTAAGCATAAGAGTGACCAACTGAGGGAGGCCTCCGCCTTGGACAGGATGATAGAATGGATAGGTTGGTACCCACAGGCTCCGAAGAACTTGCCCAAGAAAGACTAGATCCACATCTAGGACTCCAAGGTCCAGATTCAAATTAAAATGCAGTCCAAGGATAAGTTGTCCAAAGACCTAGAAAAGGTAATGGCCACATACGAGCATTTGATCAACGGTATCGACTCAATGCATGCTATACACCACGTTCCATCGCTCGGTGCATTGAGCGAGGAAAATAAATGCGGACAGGTGGATTAGGAGATTCAAAAATTTCTGCAACCTATCAGATAGGCCGCTGCCACTCCTGATCTTGCAGCATCATAGGGGAATTTGGGTAAATCCATTGTTACACCATTTTGGATCTACACTAAACTAGCCTCTTTAGCCAACCAAGTCACGCTCAAAAGAGATACTCTGATCCTGAATTCTTTGGAGTGCATGCATCAGTTAAGGGAAGAAGTTCCTTTGATTTCCCCAATAGCGGCAGATTATCGGGCGTGGCAGAACTTTCTCAGAGAGCAACAAGTTGATGCCCCTGACCTCACGATCACGCGCACATTCTCATGATCAGATGGCAGTAGGTCACAGGTTGCACTTTCCAGTTGAGTCGCAAGTCGCATCAGCCACTCAGGTCGCAAGGCAGCCCAACGATCAGGAAATCGAAGAGTCTAGTAGCCCAAAGGGAAACTTTTGGTCTATAAATTCTTCCCTTGGGAAGATTGTAAGGATCTTTTGTTTGGGACTGAGAGAGTTAGAGAGCATTTGTATAGAAGGACTACACACTTTTGAATATGAATACAAATACTTGTTAAATTCCTTTTGGATCTGATGTGGTTTGATGCGTGAGCACTATGAGTATTTTCTTTTCAGTTTCTAATATCTTTTGATTAATGAAACTGTGATTCTAATTACGTAATTGGCGCATTATAGTTTTCTAAATGTGTGTTAATGGTGCTAAGTTTATTTTTCTTCCTCAATGAATGTTAATAAGTTTGTTTACTGACATTTATATTTTCCCCAAAACCATTTAAGGAAGTGAAGGGTGTTCTGCCATAAATATTTCTTTCTTCTGTGGTTAGAACAACGTACAAGCATGACCCTAATGATATGCTATTGACAGTATCTCCTTTTGGCCTCATGCTTCATTATTCAGATCACTCAGCATAGTGTTATATCTTCATTTAAATAATCAATCATGTATCTTGTACTGTCCGAAATGAACGAACAACGCCACAAGGGAGAAAACGGCAGGAGGGCCACCCGAACATGCACAAGGCACCTGGGCGGTCACAACTTAGCAAAACTGATACAGGCACTCTCCAACGAAACGGCCCAACCCGACCCAAACGTGCTCGGTCGGGCGACCTCACACAATGCGCCCAAACGAATGATGCCACAAGGGAGAAAATAGAGAACGGGCCACTTGAACGTGAAAAAGGGACTCGGATGGTCAGAACTTAGCAAAACTGAGACGGGCGCCCTCGAACGAAACGACTCGACCGAAACGCGCTCGATCGGGTGCCGACCTCACACGGCGCAACACAACGTGCTCAAACGAACGTCGCTGCCACGAGGGAGAAAACAGAAAACGTGCTGCCTAAACTTGCACAAGGCACCCGGGCGATCACAAATTAACAAAACTGATACGGGCGCCCTCGAATGAAATGACCCGACCCGACTCGAACATGCCCGGTCGGGCGACCTCACATGGCGCGACACGGCGTGCCCGACCCAATGATGCCACAGGGGAGAAAATGGCAAACAGGCCACCCAAACGTGCACAAGGCACCCGGGAAGTCACAACATAGAAAAACTGATATGGGCACGCTCAAATGAAATGGCCTGACCCGACCCGAATGCGGCCGGTTGGGTGACCTCACACGGCGCGACACGGTGCGCCCGATCGTATGATGCCACAAGGGAGAAAATGGCAAACGGGCCACCCAAACATGCACAAGGCACTCGGGTGGTCACAACTTAGCAAAACTGATACGAACGCCCTCGAACGAAACAGCCCGATCCGACCCGAACTTTCCCGGTCGGGCGACCTCACATGGCATGACATGGCGTGCCTGACCGAATGATGCCACAAGGGATAAAATAGAAAATGGGACGCCTGAATGTGAACAACGGACCTGGGCGGTCACAACTTAGCAAAACCGATACGGGCACCCTCGAACAAAATGAACTGACCCGAACACATCTAGTCGGGCGACCTCACACGGCGTGACACAGAGCGTGCGAACGAATGATGCCACAAGGGAGAAAATGGCAAACGGCCCACCTGAATGTGCACAAGGTACTCGGGCAGTCACAACTTAGCAAAATTGATACGGGCGCCCTCAAACGAAACGACATGACCCAAACATGCCCATTCGAGCGACCTCGCACGGCACGACATGGTACGCCCGCCCGAATGATGCCATAAGGGAGAAAATAACAAAAAAGCCACCCAGGCGGTCACAACTTAAAGGGTGCCCTCGAATAAAACTACCCGACCTGAACGCGCCCAGTCAAGCAACCTCCCACGGCGCGACACAGAGCACCTGAATGAATGATGCCACAAGGGAGAAAATGGAAAACAGGCCACTCAAACATGCACAAGCCACCCAGGTGGTCACAACTTAGCAAAACTGATACGGGCATTGTTGAAAGAAACAGCCCAACCTGAACGCGCACGGTTGGGCGACCTCACACGGTGCGACACGGTGCACCTGACCAAACAATGCCCCTAGGTAGAAAATGGAAAACAGGCCACCCGAACATGTACAAGGCACTTGGACAGTCACAGCTTAGAAAAACTTATACATGCGCCCTCGAACAAAACGACCCGACCCAACCCGAACGCGCCCAGTCAGGCGACCTCACACGGTGCGACACGACGCACCCGACCGAATGATGCCACAAGGGAGAAAACAAAAAACAGGCCACCCGAATGTGCACAAGGGACCCAGGTGGTCACAAATTAGCAAAACTGATATGGACGCCCTCGAACAAAACAACCCGACTCGAACGCGCCCGGTCGGGCGACCTCACACAGCACGACACGGCGTGCCCAAACGAACGATGCCACAAGTGATAAAATAGCAAACGGGCCACCCAAACGTGCACAAGGCACTCGGGCGGTCATAACTTAGCAAAATTGATACGGGCGCCCTCGAACAAACTGACCCGACCCGAAAGCGCCCAATTGGTCAACCTCACACAGTGTGACACGGCACGCCCGACCGAACGATGCCACAAGGGAGAAAATGGAAAATGGGCTGCCCGAACGTGAACAAGGGACCCTGGCGGTCACAACTTAGAAAAATTGATACGGGCGCCCTCGAACGAAATGGTCTGACCCAAATGCACCCGGTCGAGCGACCTCACATGGCGCAACACGCAGCGCCCGAACGAATGATTCCACAAGGGAGAAAATGGCAAATGGGCCACCCAAACATGCACAAGGCACCTGGGTAGTCACAACCTAGCAAAACTGATACAGGAACCCTCGAACGAAATGGCCCAACTCGAACACATCTGGTCGGGCAACCTTGCACGGCACGACACGACATGCCCGATCGAACGATGCCACAAGGGATAAAATGGAAAACGGGCCACCCGAACGTGGACAAGGCACCCAGATGGTCACAACTTAGCAAAACTGATACGGGCGCCCTAAAACAAAACGGCCCATCCTGACCCGAATGTGCCCAGTCGGGCAACCTCACACAACACGACACAACGCACCCGACTAAATGATGCCACAAGGGAGCAAACGGAAAATGGGTCACCTGAACGTGCATAAGGGACCTGAGCGGTCACAACTTAGAAAAACTGATACGAGCGCCCTGGAACGAAACGGCCCGACCAAAACACGCCCGGTCGGGCGCCGACCTCACACGGCGCAACACGACGCACCCGATCTAACGTCGATGCCATAAGGGAGAAAACAAAAAATGATCCACTTGAATGTGCACAAGGCACCCGGGCGGTCACAACTTAGCAAAACTGATACGGGCGCCCTCGAACGAAACGAACCGACCCGACCCAAACACGCCCGGTCGGGCGACCTCACATGGCACGACACGGCGCGCCCGACCAAATGATGCCACAAATGAGCAAACGGTAAATGGGCCGCCAAAATGTGAACAAGAGACTTGGGCAGTCACAACTTAGCAAAACTGATACGGGCGCCCTCGAACGAAACGGCCCGACCCGTACGCACCCGGTCAGGAGACCTCACACTGCGCGACACGAAGCACCTGAACGAATGATGCCACAAGGGAGAAAATGGAAAATAGGCCACCCGAATGTGCACAAGGCACCCAGGCAGTCACAACCTAGCAAAACTGATACAGGCACCCTCGAATGAAATGGCCCGACCCGAACGTGCCCGATCGGGCGACCTTGCATGGCGCTACACGGCGCGCCCGATCGAATGATGCCATAAGGGAGAAAATGGAAAATGGACCACCTAAACTTGCAGAAGATACATCAGTGGTCACAAATTAGCAAAACTGATATGGGTGCCATCGAACGAAACGACCCGACCCGACCCGAACGCACCCGGTCGGGCGACCTCACACGGCACAACATGGCGCGCCCAACAGAATGATGCCACAAGGGATAAAATGGTAAACAATCCACCTGAACATGCACAAGGGACCCAAGTTGTCACAACTTATCAAAACTTATATGGTCGCCCTCGAACGAAATGGCCCGACCCGAATGCGCCCGGTCGGGTGACCTCACACGGTGCGACACTACGCTCCCGACCGAATGGTTCCACAAGGGAGAAAATGGAAAATGGGCCACCCGAACGTCGACAAGGCACCCAGACGGTCACAACCTAGCAAAACTGATATGGGTGCCCTCGAATGAAACAGCCCGACCCGAATGCATCTAGTGGGCGACCTCACACGGCGCGACATGGCACGCTCGACTGAATGATGCCACAAGGGAGAAAATGGTAAATGAGCTACAAAAATGTGCACAAGGCACCCGGGTGGTCACAACTTAGCAAAATTGATACGGGCGCCCTCAAACGAAACAGCCCGATCTGACTTGAACATGCCCGGTCAAGCGACCTCACACGTCACGAAACGGCACATGACCGAACGATACCACAAGGGAGAAAATAGAAAACAGGCCACCCAAACGTGCACAAGGGTCTTGGGTAGTCACAACTTAGCAAAACTCATACAGGCGCCCTGGAATGAAACGGTGCGACCGAAACGCGCCCGGTCGGGCGCCAACATCACATGGTGCGACACGACGCGCCTGAACGAACCACGATGCCACAAGGGAGCGAACAACAAACGAGCCACTCGAACGTCCACAAGGCACCTAAGTGGTCACAACTTAGCAAAACTGATAAAGGCGCCCTTGAAGAAAATAGCCCGACTCGACCCGAACGCGCTCGGTCGGGCGACCTCACATGGCGCGACACGACGCGCCCGATCAAATGATGCCACAAGGGAGAAAATGGAAAACAAGCCACCCGAACGTGCACAAGGTACCCCGATGGTCACAACTTAGCAAAACTGATACGGGCGCTCTCGAACGAAACAACCCGACCCGAACACACCTGGTCGGGCGACCTGACAGTACGGCGCGACACGGCGCGCCCGACCGAATGATGCCACAAGGGAGAAAATGAAAAATGGGCCACCTGAATGTGCACAAGGCACCTGGGTGATTACAACTTAGAAAAAATGATACGAGTGCTCTCGAATGAAATGACCCGACCTAAATGCGCCCAGTCGAGTGACCTCACACGATGCGACATAGCGCGCCTGACCGAACGATGCCACAAGGTTGCAAATGGAAAACGGGCCGCCCGAACGTGCACAAGGCACCTGGGTGGTCACAACTTAGCAAAACTGATACGGGCGCCCTCGAACGAAATGGCCCAACCCGACCCGAACGTGCCCGGTCGGGTGACCTCACATGGCACGACACGGCGTGCCCAACTGAACGATGCCACAAGGGAGAAAATGAAAAACGGGCCACCCAAACGTGCACAAGGCACTCGGGTGGTCACAACTTAGCAAAACTAATACGAGCGCCCTCGAACGAAACGGACCGACCTAAACACGCCTGGTCGGGCGACCTCACACGGTGTGACATGCCGCACCCGACCGAACAATGCCACAAGGGAGAAAATGGAAAACGGGCCGCCTAAACGTTCACCAGGCACCCAGGTGGTCACAACTTAGCGAAACTAATACGAGCGCCCTTGAACAAAACGACACGACCTGACCCGAATGCGCCTAGTCGGGTGACCTCACACAGCGTGACATAGCGTTCCCGACTTAACGATGACACAAGGGAGCAAACGGAAAACGGGCTGCCCGAACGTGCAAAAGGGACCTGGGAAATCACAACTTAGCAAAACTGATACGGGCGCCCTCGAATGAAACGGTCTGACCCGAACGCACCCGGTTGGTCGACCTCACATGGTGCAGAACGACGCGCCCGAACGAATGATGCCACAAGGGAGAAAATGGAAAATGGGCCACCTGAACATGTGCAAGGCACCCGGGGAGTCAAAACTTAGCAAAACTGGTATGGGCACCCTCGAACGAAATGGCCCAACCTGAATGCACCCATTCGGGCGACCTCACACTGCGTGACACGACGCGCTTGCCCGTGGTTGGGGGCACACATTAAAAGTGAACCAAGGAGTGAGCGCATCATGTCTTTAATATTTTATGAAACTCCTTAGAAGTCCCATCATAACCACCTTCCATCTTCATCACAATGTGATATGTCAACTAAAGATATCTTATTATGTTGCTCCAACCATTCAAAAAGGGGACCCAAGCTAGATTATTATTTATTAAAGGAGAGGCCAAAGAAATTAATTTACAAGCTGTCACAATAGTGATTCTTTCATAAAAATGTCGCAAGAGTGACACTTAGCCCAAACTGTTGCAATAGCAATGATTTTTCCCAAACTTTCGCAATAGCGACGCTTTTGCCCAAACTGTCGCAATAGCGATGCTTTCCTTCGAACGTCGCAATAGCGTCACTTAGCTATAATCTGTCACAATTCCAACGCTTTTTCCCAAAATGTCGCAATTCCGATGCTTTCCTACAAACGTCGCAAGACCAACACTAACTTCTATGTGTCCCAATACCGACACTTGTCTCAAAATGTTGGTATAGTGACAGTTGTGGGCGGGATTTGAAAAATTGATAAATTTTGGGGAAATTTCCGACATTTGGTCAAAATGTTCGGAACCAAAGTGTTAGAATTTCCGCCAAATGTACTAGTGTGTAGTGTCAATACAATAATCTACCACTTCCAATACTGAATCCTCAACATCATAGGTGCAACAGACTAATGATGCAGGGCAAATTGTTAAGGAAATTGAAGAAATGACATTGAAAACCAATGAAATCAATAGTTTGAAGAAGAAGATTCAGATTATGGAGGCATCCAATAAAACAACATTGATTAATGCCAATAATTATGAACAAAATGCTAAAAGACTTGAAGAGCAAGTAAAAAATCTTCAAAAAGATTTGAGCTTTACCACACAAATTTCTTACATAAGAAATCATTTATGGACCAACATCATTGAGGCCATACATCTTCAATGGCCATCAATTTAGATAATTTATGAACAAAGGGACCTCCTTCTGGTAGCTCAAAATGAAATACAAAAGACTACAGAAGAATTAGCAGACAAACCGGCATAGGCACAAAGGTTGATTACCTTCTTAAACAGTAAGAATAGGACTGAGCTAGAGGAGTTGAAGATATAGGACAGGACAGAAGCTATATTGCAAATCAAAAAGGTATTGACAAAGAAAACTTTGATGAGTAACTTGAAAGAAAAATGTGATGCTATGAATTTTTCCATTACCAAGTTTTTAGCAAAGTATACTATGCTCAGACAAGCAGGCATTCGAGACATACATGTATTCAATGACAAGTTAATGGACCAGAAAAAATATGATAGGAAGATCAGAGATCATGCCAAAGAACAAATTAGTAAGCAATTACCACAGGGATCTCCAACAGGGAAAGTGGTTCTCAAATAAATTGAAGATTTATTCTTCCTTCAGAATGAAATCAAGCATTTATTTGTGATTAAGCCAAATTTTTCTAAGTACACTGAAGAAAATGAGAATTACAGAAAATTGTAAAGCATGAAGATTCCAGATGCTGAACAATGGCAGATCTTCACAGATTTATTATAGCAACAAAGAAAATAGTGGAAGATAGTGCAAATGAAGAAATCAGTTTGAAAAAAAACAAATAACACAGTACTTGATTTTGAATTTTTACTGCTAAGAAATTTCTTTTTACAGCAGTTGAATGTCAAACTAATAGTTTAAAGAGTATCAGGGTGAAAGTTCAAAGTAAAAGTGTATCAGAAATAAAAATGACAGCTAACTGATTTAACTGATGCAATTTCCTTTTTACAGCAGTGAAATGGTTAATAAGCAGTGTGAAAGAGTATGAGAGATAAAGTACAGGGTGAAAGAGTATAATTAGAAAGAGTATCCATGAAGCAATATTCAAAGAGATATTTTCCAAATATGCCAACAAGCATGTACACCTAGTCAACAAACTGTTTTGATTAGATAAGATATCACTATTTTTTCTAGATAAGAGGACAACTTGCTAAGTTCTTAAGCAGCTGTCCCTCTTAATGTGTAAAGATGTTTTTATTTCCTAGAGTTATTCCTAGATTTCTCTAGAATATTTTGTAATAAACATTTTGTATAAATACTTCAATTTATGAAGTGTTTGCTGTAGAATAAAATTGCTAAGAGCATTATAGACATTTTTTTGGTACGTTGGAGGCTCATATGTGTTGATTTCAAAGAAGCAATCTACATAATAGCCAATTGGACTTCATAATTTAGGATTCATGAGATAATTTGAACAGTAAAGTGCATCTATCTTGTCATTTGTTTACTTTCTGAGTTCCATTCATTTCATATATGTTGTTCAATCTTAATGATTAAGTAGGAGCATTACTTAAGAACTAGTGTTAGAACTCCCTTTCTTAACTACTTAATTGTTAAAATGTTTTCTGTTGATTTTCGGATTTAGGAATTCTCAATTGCTCCTAGTCCCATTTGACCCTTGCCTCCTTCCTCTTTTTTTGGATCAAAGGATTCTTCATTTCCCTTTATCTCGAAGTAATCCATCTCATCAAAACAATCTATCCAAATCTCTGAGGGTTATCTACCTTTCCCTGAATACATTAGCATCCTCTTGGCCTTGCCTTCTAGTTCTACTTGCTAGATTTTGACTCCATAGCCCAATGGATTAGTAGATCCCTCTTTAATTTGTCTTTAAGTAATCTTAGTTTCCACCAAACATTTCAAAACCAAAACCAAATTGAACTATCATAACTAGCCTAAAACATTAAACAAAAACAAAGTTAAATCATAAAGAGAGAGCCCTCTTTGAAATTTAGGAAGGCTAGATCCTAGATTTCCAAAGTAGGTTTGTGGTTACCAATAGTTTTCTTAAAACTGAAAAAATCAAAAGCCCACAATCTTTAGAAATTACTAGGGTGACAACAGGTGGCACGAGTGATAGTTTACTATGATGATAATCACCACGAATAGTGGATGATAATCACGGATTGTTGTATTTTGTTCTTTGTATCACTATCTTTCAAATCATAAGGTGTTTTAAACCTATGACCGCAGACGATGTAATATTTTTTGAAAACACAAACTCCTATCTATGATATTACTACTTTCTCTGGATATCTTGTTCAACACATATCGAATGTTGTTTTGGTTTACTATTTTAACATTGCAAATGTATATTTATAACATTATTAGCTAATGCATTAGCCAATGTATTTAAATTTCTTGGAATGTATTGATATTCGATGTAATCAAATTTCCTTTCCAAGAGACGAACCTTCAAAAATAATCTCAATAACACTAGATTTTTAATTGCGTATAATCTATTTAAATGTAATACAATGAGTTCTGAATCTAGCCTAATGATCAAACACCGAATGTAAAATTAAATGGCATCAAATAATAACTCAATCACTGCGCTATATTCTGCAACATTATTCGTGGTTTGACCAAGGCTTGCCCCATGCATAGAAAAACTCATCAGTGGGTGAATAAATAAACCAGGCTGTGGAAGAAATATTTTGTGTACTACAATAGGCACCATTAGCAAAACCAATGTACGTTTGGAGGGATGTCGACATCTGCAATCTCAAGAGTAATCAAGATAAGTAGTGACAGTAGTAAAAGCAAACTTAAACTAGACACACTCATCTAATATAAGGCATCTAACTAGAAAAATAAATAATTTACAAGTGAGATCTTCACACAAGAATCAAGCAAAATATCTCTTCAGATAAAGTCCATTTATGGGTTTATCTAAAGAGACCCTTTCATAATCAGTCAATTCATAAACCCCTTTTGCAAGAATTCGCTTGAAAATGTAAGGGCCATGCCACATTGGTTTGAATTTCCTAGCTCCTAGCTTACCATTATCTTGATCATATACCAAGACTTGGTCACCTTCTAAAAAAACACGAGGTCTAACAATTCGATCATACTGAGCTTTAAAGCATTTTTTATGAGCTTCTACTGTTATTGCAGCGGTGCGCCGAGTCTCATCTAATTGTGCTAAGTACAAAAAAAAATTTCCTCTTCAAAAGTAGCTAGTAGTAACTCTATGGCTAATTGGAGTGATGATATTTCGAATTCAATAGGTAACACAACTTTTAAACCATAAACCAATTGAAAATGAGTGAACCCTATTGCAGGTTTTGCTGAGGTTCGATATGCCCAAAGTGTTGAAAAAAAACATGGTATGCCAATTTGATTTATGAATTCCGATTATCCTTTTAATAATGGTGGTTAAAACTTTATTAATGGCTTTAGCCTAACCATTAGCCTGTGGGTAATATGGAGTAGAGTTATCATGGCGCAGGCCAAGTTGGTCGGAAATTTCGTTCATCATTATATTTTCAAAATTACTCCCATGGTCAGTAATAATAGCTTGGGGTACACTGAAACGAACAATTACATGATTGAATAAAAAAGTAGCTGTAGTTTTTCCATATTTTGCAAATGTAGGCATCACCTCGGCCCATTTGGTAAGATAATCTTCTGCGAGAAGAATATATCAATGCCCCCCGGCCAAGTGAGGGTTACATGTAATGAAATCAATGCCCCATTTTGCAAAAGGGACGATAGCAATTATGGGGTGAAGAGGAGCTAGTGATGCACACATCTTTCGATCAAATATTTGACAGTTGTGGCATTTTCGGACCACGAGAATGCAATCTTTGAATAATGAAGGAAAAAAATAGCTAGCGCATAATATCTTTTGGGATGTGGCATACCCAGACATATGACCACCACATGCTCCAGATTGACAGTCACTCAAAACTCTTTCAGCCTCTTCATGAGTTAAACATCGTTGAAATACAGAATCCGAACCATGGTGATAAAGTGTGTCTCTAACAATATTGTATTGCTAAGATTGGTAATGGATCTTTTGTCAATTTTAACGTGAAATGTTAGGCCGAAAAGTTTGGGTTTGGAGATAAATGATGATATCTCCATACCATGGATCTAATGTACTAATAAGAAACAGAGATTCATCAATGATCGGATGCTCTACCATAGTTTTTGTCTCAATATTTGGGAAGTCATACATAAGTTCTGCGAAAACCAGTGATTTCTTTGATTTAGATTTTTCGAATTCTAAATCAAACTCTTGAAGGATAAAAATCCATTTAGAGTATTTTCCCTCGAGTAATTTTTTATTCAGAATGTACATGATCGGGTTGCAATTAGATATCACAGTTGTTTTTCGTAACAATATATAATGACGAAATCTTTGGACAACTTGAACTATTGCCAAGGCCAATTTATACACATGCGAATATTTAATCTCATTTGGATTGAGATTCCAACTTAGATAGTAAATCACATGCTCATTTTGTAATTCATACTCTTGAACTAATACCATCCCAATGGTGGAATTAGAGGGTGCTAGGTATAAAAAGTAATCCTAGATGTAATTTGGTGGATGCAATAACGGTGCATGGGTCAACACATGTTTTAAAGCATCAAAATATCGATCAGTGATCTCATCCCAAATAAAAGGAACATTATTTTTCAACAACCTGGTAAAACATTTTGATAACTCAGCATAGTTGTGGATAAATCTATGCAGAAATTTTGTTTTCCTTTGAAAACTTTGGAGTTGGAAAAGTGTGGAAGGAGGTAAATTGATAATAGCCTCAACCTTCAAGGGGTTGACATGAATGCCTTCTTTAGAAACAACGAATCCTATTAATCTACCAAATTGCACACAAAAAACACATATGTGGGGCCTCAACCCAATCTTATAATTCCTACATCTCATAAAAATTGCTCGTAAATGAGTAGGATGATCTTCTCTGTGTAATGAATGAGTAGGTAAATCATCGAGATAAGGCTGTGCAATGTGTTTAATGTCATGAAAAGCGTAAGACATTTCCCTTTGAAAAGTTGCACCAGAATTATTTAATCTGAAAGGTAGTTTACAATAAGAAAAATTCCCCCAAGGACAAATGAATGTTGTTTTTGGTTGATCAATAGGGAGTATGTTTATTTGATTGTATCCGAAAAATCCATCCATAAATGAAAACATTTCATTTCCAGCACAATCATCTATGATTTGATCGATATAGGGGGTAGGATAATTGTCTTTAGGATAGGCTTTATTAATATCCCTATAATCGACACATACTCTTATGGTTCCTTGTTTTTTGGTAACAGGAACGATATTAGATACCCAATCTGTTAAAGGAATTGGAAAAATAAAACCAGCTCGCTATAATTTCTTAACATTAGCTTTAATAGCAGTGGCTTTTTGTGGATTTATCGAAAATAATATTTTCCTGATAGTTTTAGCATCCGAGTAATTTTTTGTTTCATGAATGGCAATATTGGGATCAATTCCTCGCATTTCTTCAGAAGACCAGGCAAATATGTCACTGAATTCTTAAAATAGGGCTTTATATGTAGTAATTTCATCTAACGTACAAGGAGCACCTATATGAATGCTTTCAACAATTCTTGGTTTAACTGATATGTCAATGGAAACCGTTGAACAAATATTTCGAAAATTAATTTCAAAATCCGAATTTGTAATCGATATTGGACTCTGGGGTTCCTTGACATAGTCAAATGTAAAAATAGATGAAAAATTATTTTCAAATCTATCAAGCTTAGGTAAAAATGATGACCTATGATGGAGATCATCCCATGGTAATTCATCTATGGACAAGAATTCACAAATGCTTTCATCAGTATAAAACACTTGTTGAAAAGGATCAGGAATTGATGTTATAGCTGAGCTTGATGGTGAAAATGATTCTTCATTGATCACATCCATTGATTAGAATCGCTTGATGTTGGATTGGAAAATCACTGTACTTCTTGATATGCTATCTCAAAATGACTCAAAGGCATCGTGCCATTGAAAGAATCCAGTTATGACTCTAAAGGAACTATCCAAGGGTCATTAAATGGAATAGTACTTGATGTAATCATATTGATATTAGAAATAGTACATGGTACGTTAGGTGGAGGCATAGAAAAATTTCCCATTAAAGTGGAATCTTTGATTAAACCTACTCCAACATCCTCATAAGGGATAGTCGATTTTCCAATATGTTGAATACTATTTGTAGAAGTTGGGTCTGACGAATAATATGAGAGCTGATCAATTTTCACAATCTTTCCTTGATGAGGAAACATGATTAATCGAAATATGGATGACACGATAGCAGAGATAGCATAAGACCAACTTCGACCCAGAAGAAGGTTGTAATCCAGAGGAGTATCAACGATTTCCACATCTAAATTAATAGTTTTACAATCAACTTCTATAGGTAGATCCTACAAAATTCCGTATGGATGGAATCCTCTTTCGTAAAAAGCTTTGAGGATGGTCAGGGATTGGTTAAGTGTTGGAGAACCAAGTTATTTCCAATATTTTAATGACATAATACACATAGATGCTCCTTCATCAATTATAGTACGAAAGAAACATGTGTTTTTGACTAGTACTGGATTCTGAAAAGCCATTTGATGAGGGAGACATGGTGTAAAATTTTCTAAATTTTAGACCATAAGGTTCGCATCCTGAATATCTATAGCTCGAATAGCTAAAAATATTAATTTCCTTTGTGCTGGACATGATTGCATCACTTCTAAGGCCAACATTGCTGAAGGAGATATCGCTAAATCTTCAAAAATGTTGTAGTTCTGAGCAGCTCTCACATGTGGATTGAAAGTTGATTTTCGAAGTACGCGTTTAGCAGGTGGTTTAATTACTAGATTGGGATTGGGTTTCTCAATATGAAGTGGATAAGAAACCGAAGGAGATGTAGCTGGTGCTGAATTAGAATTTTCTATTTATTTACCAATAATAGGATTTTTACTTCCAGTCTTGGGATCGAGTCGCAACCATTACTTGAGACATCATAAAAATATCTGTTGATGTATTAGAAGAAGATCCAATCATTTTGCTATCTTGAATAGGAAAAGGATCCTTCAAGACAGCGGGCATGGGTGAACCCTTTAAGAAGTTAGATACCTCAAACCTATGTGAACATTCCTTGGTGAAATGATCCTTGTCACAGATAAGACAAGGATAAAGAGGTTTTCGTTTATCATTAGACAACTCATTTTTCTCAGTTTTTTCTTTGGGAGATGAAGTCTGCTTACATTTATTCTTCCCTTTCTTCTTATTTCCATATTTTGACTTAGTGGTAGATGAATCTACAATGTGAATGTCGACAGAAGTCTCAAGGGAAGAATCTCCTTTTGGTGAATTAGGTAAAGTTATTTTAGGAGAATTAATATTTGAATATTTATTCTTACTCTTATTAGTACTAATTGAATCGATTACACCATCAGCGGCATGAGACCCTGAGGGAGTTACTGTTATTTGACCAGGATGCAGTAAATCTAGAATTTTCTCGTACAAAGTACCTAACTATGTATATACCAAGTCAAGGTACTGAGCTTGAGCAATGACTTGTTCTTGTGTAACAACTCCTCCTTTAGATACATCTTTAGCGATTTTTGGTAGTAATGATTTTATAAACCATTCTGCCAAGATTTGATCCGGAATAAAAGCTTTCACAAAACGTATTCTACATCTCCATTCATGTATATGATTTGATATGTACGTACACGTATATTGTTTTAGTGAATTTAATAATTATGTGCCATTTTCATATCTGACCGGAAACTGAAAATGGGTTAAGAAGGCAGTTGCTAAAGCATTGAAATTGTTAAATGAGCCACGTGGTATTTCAATGTACCATTTAGCTTCTAATCGTATCAATGTTCTCTGAAAAATTCTTAATCGAATGGAATCATCGATCAAAGAGTTGGATGCACACCAGAGGTGGTAAGTCACGACATGGTTAGAAGGGTCCTCTCCTGATTTTCCTTCAAACTTTGGTATACCATTGGGCAAATTATTTGAAATTAGCGACCAATACGGAAGATAATAAATGGGATCATTCGTAAGGCACGATAAATCAGGTAAATCCAAAGTTGCTATGAATGGCAGCCGATGGTTAGGGTCCTGCTGATTAAATTGATAACCTTGTGAAACTATACCAGTTCCAGGAGAAGGATATCCAGGACATCCTGGAATAGCCTGTCCATTTGGAATCGAAATGCACCCTAGATAACTAGGATTAATTAGACCATTCTGGGGTTGAAAAGGTGCTTGATATGTGTACCCAAGATACGACTAATGCTGGTATATTGGATTTTGTGGAACAATTCCATATTGATATTTCCATTGATACGGTTGATAGAAAAACTGAGGTCGGCTTGTTATAGTTGTACTTGTACCAGGTTGTGCTTCAGGCATGTGAATAGTAGTTTGAATTGTAGGTCTAGGTTGCGGGGTAGAAACCTGAGGAATCTGTACCGATATTTGAGGGGAAGTAGAAACAGGAGCTGTAGATACTCCAGGAATAGGTATGGTAGCTTGAACAAAATCTGGAGCAGCAGTTTGTGGTGGATTTCTAGGTGTACTCAGACTAGGCTGCTGAACTGTACCAGATGCATGTATTTGAATTGTAAGCTGGATAGGTTGTTGGATTTGGTTGTAACTAATTGGTTGTCCAGGTTGATAATAGGGTACTTGCACATTAGGTTGCAATTTTTTTTGAAATTGGGATGGATACCACACCATATTTACTCTGGGATATGAGGGTCCCATTGAAGGTTGTACATAAGAAGGAGCATAACTAGGTTGAAAATATGGCTGATACTTAGCTGGATAATTTCCACATCCTTGTCACAATTGTTGTTTCGGGTAGAACTATTGTCCTAAAGGAGGCTGCAAACCCTGAGTTGGGTATTGCCCTTGAGATGGATATTGACCTTGAGGTATGTACTGGCCTTGAGGCATGTACTGTCCTTGGGTTTGATGTTGACCCTGAGGTATGTATTGTCCTTGAGGTTGGCCCTCAGGCGGTAAATTACTAACTTGAGGTTTCCCCCCCAGGCGGAAAATTACTACCTTGAGGGGTTAGGATTTGGAATGTTTCCAGACATCATATAAACTTGTTCTGTGCTCAAAATTTCAGTATTTTATTCATTTGGACCAGATGATGGTATACATTTGTTGGGAGGAGATGCCCTTCAGAAAGTACCAGAGAGCGACTGGTATCCTGTAGGAACAGACAGACCACCATACAAATATGTTTCTAGAGATTCAAAAAACATGGATGACTCACTAGACATGTTTAATGGAGGCCTATAACCTCTTGGTGTAGGGTAAAAAGGAATTTGGGGTGGCGAGTATTTCAGACCAACGTTTTCTAGAAAGTCTATCAATGAAGAATACCAAGCGTCTTGTCTAAGAGGACTTTAAAAAATTGATTCACATGATCTAAGATCTAAAGGTTCCTTAGTTGAAGGAAGAACAACTTCTTCTTCTGTGTCAGTAACTTCTTCAATACTAATAAGACCAGGAGGAAGATTTTCAGTGATGTGATACTTCACTCTGGGTGAATCAGGATGACCAGGGGTTGGAGTAACAAACTCTAAAGCAGGCTCAAACATAGTAGGTTCAATTTTTGGTTCAGAAATTTTAGGTTCAGTAGCTGATAATTCACTTGTTGTAGAAGCAACTTCAGCTAGTTCGGAAATTGAAATTTCCTGTGGAGTATTCTCTGCTATTCGCGGTTGATCTACTTCATAATCAGGATGAATAATTATGGATGTTTCTTCCTATTTTGTTGATCCAGTCCCTGATGTTTTTCCTTTCTTAGATTTAAGTCTTTCTAATTAGCTTGGTGTATATTCAGGGGGTTTCCCCTGCATTCTACGCGATTTTCTAGGTAATTCAGCCACAATTAAAAAATTTAGCACACAAAATCAAAGAAAATTTCAATAAAAATCCTAAAGTCTCTAAGGAAACAATCAAATTGATCATACGCTTACAAAATCTAAGAGATCAATCCACGGAAAAACAGTCGATTCCCGCACTAAAAACAATAGTTGGTGATGAAATCAAACATCATAGAATTTTAATGTAGAAATGGTGGTTGGAACAGTTACCCCGACAACCTGCTTAATGAAACAGACTAGTGCAAGTTTCTCCACTTAAACCATCTCGAGTGAAGATAACCCTCTGGAGAGTTCAAGTGAGTCTAGTCGACGTCTGCTCCAGGTACAGTGGGACCTTCCCTCCACCGTCACCTTGGGAAAGAATCCTAAATTTTATAGCCACTAAGGTCACCAACAGAAACACATATACTTGGGGGAACAGTCTACGATCTGATATACACGCAAGGGCAGAGTAACTAGCTCAATCCCTTTGAAGGCTCCTTGACATAATCCAAGGTTTATCGACAAGTGACCCAGGCTCCTCGAAAATGGTCTATCTGAGGTTTAATATTTTTAATACGTGCACATCTTCTAACTTTCCCAATGAGATAGGTATGATTACCTCACTGGTTCGGACATGATCTCGTGCTTAACTCCTTTAGGAGGAGCTTCCCAGAGCATACATGCTACAATTTGATTTTCCTACTGCAATATTTACTACTTGTTTGTTTGAACTGCCTTAGAAATTTAATTACAGCCTATTCCAAGACACTAGCCTAAGCTATGTTGGTGGAAAAGAGCCCTAGAAAATATAAAATTTCTAGATTTATTTTAATTAAGCGTTAGTTTTAGTTTGGTTGTTTCTTAGGACAAAAGGTATGGAAGTGAAACTTCGATGATGTTTAATGACTCGACTCGAAATTACGCTCAAATGCATCTATATGAAAAGCAACTCATTTATTTTCAATGAAACCTATTTAGAGGAAAAATTTTAGAGATTTCAGTAACTTTCAAAACATCAATTCTTTCTTTGATAAACAAGAAACTTTGAAAAAAAGACAATTTTGGAGAACTCAATTTCACAGAAAGAAGATCACTTGTTCAAAATGAAATTCCTTATAACATTAAAATCAGAAACTAGAATCAAAATTCTTCCAAAAGAAAACTAAAACTCTTAAAATCACAAAATTCAAAACCAAAAGAAAAACTCTAAGTTTGAATTCTATCTAAAATTTTTTTGAGGATATTTATTCTTAGTTTGTGATATAACCAATAACTTTATGCTTATCTCAACAATAAATCAAAAACATCCAATAATGGTTTTAAAAGTGAAATTCATACCTTACCAAGCTCAAAGGTTTTCTAGATTTGCAAATGAAAATAAAATCAAATTTTCAGAAAAGAAAGATTTGCATCAAGTTCAATGGCTCAACAAGGAAATGGTGATATACCAATTAGCTGAGGTATATAAAAGTTTCTAATTCATAGCAAGAGGAAGACATGGCAAACACTTACTCATAAAATGAAATCTAGCTGAAAAAATCACTTGAAACACAAAAATTGCTAAAAGAAAATTTCACAGAAGACTTTGAGAGTCAATAACAAGTTAGGGTAATTACAGAGAATCAAGTAATTGGACTCCTAAAAATAGGATTTTTATTTTTTCAAAAAATTTCCAGAAGTCCGCAGTTTTTAATGGAGAAAGGTGCAGTACCACACTATTTTTCACTAAAATCGGTGGAGTCTACTACTCTGTTTTTAAACAAAAATTGCGGAAGACAGGAAAAACATAGAAAAAATAAAAATACAGATTTACAGTCAGGTATTCTAGTGAGACATCTAGCCAACCCGATTTTTGGACTAATCAAAATCAAAGAAACCTTTCAAAAGTGAAACTGAAATGAAAAAATAAAACTAAGTTCATTTTTCCCCAACAGAGTCGCCATTTTTTTAGACAGATAAATCCCTCTTGCAGACAAGAACGATCTCCCAAGTATCCTAAGGATATCTAGAAACAAACAACCAAATATAAACCATTTTCTCTAGATCATTGTGATTCAGAATTATTAATTAACTACGTATGAAGAGATGCTCCTACCTAAAGTCTAATGCTTGTTGTAATCTTCAATCCAGACGCTCCAAAAGAGGTCAATTCAACATGTAAAACCTGCAATCAAAGATAGGAAAAATGATTAAAAGAACTTGCAAGATATAATAATTCAGAAACACTAATCTATCTCAATGATCAAGGAATCCAAGAATTAAATTACTCAAATATATACATGAACAACATAACGAGAAAATAGAATCCATTTTTATTAAATTGTATGATAAGAAGTAACCTTACAACCTTGTCACCTTGTTGTTATACAGGTTCTTCCGGGGTCCTGAATAGCCATTTCCTTTCAGTTTGAAAAGCCTTCTCCTCTTTGAACTAGCATGAAACTATGGACATGAGTATGTGATCGTTCTCATGTCAATGATACCAAGTACAGAGAGTATGATTTCTTTAGCAATTAACCTCAAAACAACCAAGTTCTAAGTACCTTTGAGACTAAAATATGAGTTCAATTTATATAAGAATGACTGAATTTTTCAGTTCCATAAAGAGGGGGATAAATTCCTCTCATAAATGGATTTAAGCTCCAAATAATAAGGGATAATCTCCATTAATGAAGGGATAGAGGTTCATGAATAAAGGGACAAAGCTTGACCTGATAACGCTTCTAGAAGCCTCATCAAGGAGAAAATTCGACTAGCTGGGCTTCTATAACTTACTTTTTATTTTATTTTACCTTTGATGAGGGTCCACAATTTTAATAAGCAGAATGTGCAAGATGTGTCGTATGTTATAGAGCAAGAAACTGCGGTACCGTAGGCAATGACTAGGAAAAGTGCAGAGTTAGGTTTTTTAGGGTTTTAATAAGTTTTTCTCCAATTCCAAGACTTGTTTTAGGAACTTTATGATTTTCGACCTCTAAGAGAGCATAATATAGGTAATGATGAACCCATATAGACATCTTAAATGTCATGGTGAAAAATTTTAGTGTAACACTATTCTCCCATAATTCTTAACAAACTTGCAATAATACCCTGTTAAGTGGAAAAATCCTCGCAATTGCTTTATGATTGTGGGGACTTTCCATTCCTTAATGGCTTTAATTTTGTTAGGGTCTACATTAACACCCTCCTGAGATACAATATGACCCATATATTCTACCTCTTGTACTCCAAAGAAAACTTTGGAGGTTTTTTCATATAATTATTTCTCCTCCAATAGTCTGAGCCCCCTGTCAACATGTTCAACATGATCCTTCCAAGACATGTTTTAGATTAGTATATCTTCAAAAAATATTAACACAAGCTTTTTAAGTAAGGGTTTGAAAATGGAATTCATCAACCATTGAAATGTAGAAGGTGCATTAGTAAAACCAAAAGGCATGAAAAAAAATTAATAATGACCATCATGAGTTCGAAGTGTTGTTTTTACAGTGTCTTCAGTCTTCATTCTAATTTGATGATATGCTAAACGAAGATCCAACTTGGTGACATAAATTTCTCCATTTAATTCATCCAATAATTCATGAATCACAGGAATGGGAAATTTATCTTTAATAATGATATTATTGAGCTCCCTATAATCTAGACACATGTGCAATGATCCATCCTTCTTATGCACCAATAATACTCGAGCAGAGAAAGAACTTTAACTAGGTTGAATTATACCAACCTCTAGCTTTTCTTCAATCATATGTTCAATTTCACTCTTTTGGACATAAGGATATATATAAGGCCTGATGTTTGGAGGAAAACTTCCTGGAATCAAAAGAATAGCATGATCATGATCATGAATAGGTGGGATTCCTTTAGGAGTTTCAAACACCTTGGAATGATTGTCCAATACATTTTGGAGATCCGGAGAAATAGATGATTTTGATGTCAGAACTTCTAGTGGGAGTAACTGTTCATTTTCACCTAGTTTTTATTTCTTAAGAAGCTTTGTCATGAAATTAGAGATTATCATATTTCCCATATTCCATTACATACCCCGTAATTCAACTTCCTTTCCTTCCAAAAACAATTTCAAGAAAATTTCTTAAAAATTAAAAGCTACCGTCCCCAATGATTGTAACCATTGTACTCCTAGTACAACATCAACACCACCCATTGGAATGGAAAGCATTGGACCATTCAATACATATTCCCCCATGGTTAGCTTGATATTATGGCACTTTCTAAGGCAATTTATAGTTCCTCCATTTTATAACATCACTTGACACTCTGGCACTGGGTATAGGAAGCAATTAAATTCCTTGGCTACCTTACAATGAATAAAATTATGGGTACTATCCGAATCAATACATTTTTCTTCTTGATATGTCCTTCTATCTTGAGAGTTTGAGGTGTGGTAATTCCTACCAATCCATTATAGGATATGGTTAGATTCATTTCTTCTTCCTATAGGGTTGGTTCGTGGTGTATATCCTCTTATTTTGAATTTTAGTGTTCCTTTTCTTCCTCCTCTTCACAACCTGTGTAAAATAATTTATTCTCAGCACACTTATAACCTTTAGTGTATTTTCTATCACAACTCTAGCAAATCCCTTTTCCTTTTGTTTCTTCCAATTGTTGTGGCGTCAGCATTGTAGGTTGTGGAAGTCTAGGAGTAGCAACACTTCCATATTTATAGTTGTGAGTGGCAGGATTCCTTTTCGCCATAATTTTTCTTTGAATTTTTGTTGTCAACCCGAATACCTTCTTCAATTTATCAGGTTCCAAAGGAAAAACTCATGTTGGATGTGATCGTTTAGAGTCCCTATGAAGACATCAATCCTATGTTCATCTGCAATATTATTTACCATTATATTCAATTTTAGGAAGTCCTCAATGTGCTCCATCATTAAACCCTTTTGTTTGATATTTATGAATTGGCTAAAGAAGGTGTTGCTCTTTGTATCCTCATAATGTGTTATCCTTTCCTCCGTAAAAATTGACCAAGTGACCATTGGATTACGAGAACAAAGCCATCGATACCATACAAACTTATTTTGTTCTAAATATAAAGTTGCAATGCGTACCTTTTGTGTGTTTTGCATATTATAGAGCTCAAAGTGTTTCTCCATTTGTAGTATCCATGTTATCGGATCCTTGCCATAAAAATTCCTCATATATATCTTTGGAATATAGTGGGTCTTAAATCCAACATTAGAGTCTATGAAATCATGATTAACATTTCTTTTTTTCTCATCATGAGTTTCTTGTGTTGCCTTTTCGCCATTAGGAATATTTTCATGTAGCAACTTTACAAAACCTTCCTTCAAACCTTCCATGTCTTTCTTTAAATCTTCCATCCATCTTAGCTTCCACACCATCCATATTAGCTTCCATTCCATTATTCAAACCATCCATATTAGCTTTCATTCCATTATTCAAACCATCCATATTAGCTTTCGTGCCTATCTTCAAACCATCCATCTTAGCTTCCATTTCATTTTCTGTTGCTCTTTGCGAGAGTGAAAATTTTTGTAGTTTGTCTCGTAATTTTGATATATCATGTTGCACTTCTTACTCTTAATGGGTGATAGTAGAGCCTTATGAGGGCTCAATGGGTGTTGAATTATTTTTAGGGGGAATTTAGAACCCAATACATATATTTCTACTTCAATATTCCCTTCGAATCACTTCAAACTACTTTTTCAAACAAGTCATAGGAAACTCTTAAAAAAATTACACACGTTTTTATTCCTTTTAAGGAGTTTGATATTGAAACTGATGTATATATGTATTTTAAGATCCCCAATATTATATCTTTGGTCCTTTAGTATCCCTATGAATATTCTCTCCATTGCCATAGGTCTGACCTGACTTGGTTTCTTTCAGGAAAAGTTATGCCAATCTCCCACAATGACCTAAGTATGGACTAGTTCATTAAAGAGAAACTGTATAGTGTGCCACATGTCATGTTTGCCTACTTCAACTCTGAAATCGATACAAAGGAAACCCAAGTTCATGAAATTTTGGCCACTTTTTACATAATTCCAATTTGTTGCTCAAAGAGAGATTTTGAGGATTTTCCCAAGTTCACCTCTTTGAGATGAAATTCGAGAGCCTGCAAAAACCCTAACTTCCATAGATCATATCTCTAAAAAAATTTCGAACCAGGAATTTGGAATTTTTCCACAAATTTCCTCCAGAGTTTAGTGCAAATGGGTTTTTCTTTAGCTTCTAAACCTTACTAGAAAACTCGTTATAGCAAAAATGCCACGATGACCTGTTTGAAGTACCGAAACTCTAGAATCCAAAGCTCTCATAGAAAATGTTATGATACCAACTCAGAAAATAGAAAAAAAGAGAGATCAACAACTTAGAAATCAACCACTTCAAGGGAGCAACCTCCTTTACATTACATAAGTGAACAATTCTTAGATGATACAAATGAAAAAACCTCCTTTCTATATATAGGTGTCCATGGGGTCACAATATAATCCTAGCTGACCTAATAATAATAATGTAAGGGCACAATAATAAAAAGAGTGGGCTATTATGGGGAACAATAATAACAATATGGGCACTACAGGGGTACAACACTAACAATAAATGTGCTATACTAACAACAATAAGGGACTACACTAGTAATACATGGACCTAACATAAAGGTACTCGAATATTGAGGTTCTTTGTTAAATGAGAAGCTCGTCAAACATAGACGGAGGCATAGGCATGTTGGATGGGGTGAATTTGGAAGTAGTGGTAATATAGGATATCTAAGAAATTTCCTCAATAATATCTTCTAATTCATCATCCAAAACATCACAAAAATCTACTACGTAGTATGATATCAATGGCTAGGAAGATTCAATAATGGAACAATGCTACCATTTTAGGGCTTGGTGTTGATCAATGTAGTTTGGCTTGTTGGGGGTTGAAGGAAGGTGAACCAAAGAGAAACAAAATTTTTTGGTGAACGGAAATTCAATGTGCCATTGGTCCAAGCAATTCTTTGCTTGTATCTGATGTGTGTCTTTCCATGAAATACTTATAATTGTTCTTAGTTTTGGTAGATTGGGTACTTTTCTATTTTTTCTATCCATTTATTTGATGCAAAGTTCCGCCTCTTTTTTGTCTCTGGTAATATATGGTATTACTAGTGTATATCAAAGATTACATGAAAGACAAATAAACCTTAAATTTAGATATATGTCTTTTGGATTAATCACATCATAATTATTTGGTCAACGTTCTTTGTTCTTAATCGGCATTTGAAACTTAAATATGCTTTCGTAAATTTAAATTTAATATACGAGATTTGGAAGTCACAATATTTTAATTTCAAAAAGAATTGGGCTCAAGGTCTATGTGACTCCAAATTTAGCCAACAATAGGACCTTCATTGTTAAGCCAGAATCATGAGATTTTAATTTTTTTGTTTTTGTTTTTTATTACAAATTGTTCATGAAATAAATTTGAGGTAGAACACACTATAAGAGAATTAATTCAAAATCCATTTGTGATACCTTCACCTTTTCCATGAGATGGAATTATCATGCTTCAGTTAAATTCCTACACAATTTTATCACTTGTGTCATTATTTCATTTGATCAATAGATAATTTTTTTTTGTAGAGCTTTCGACTTCTAAGGAATCCTTATATAAAAATTTTCATTAGATGGATCTGTTATGCAAGGAGGAAACCTTTATGATCCTGCAGACATTATTTAAACATTTATTGTAGCCTACACTTGGGTTTTCCACTTTTTAATGATCTGGGTTGACTCCAAAGATGAGTATCAGTGTAATAACCTATTCAAAAAACCATGTTTTGATACCCTAAAAGGAGATACAGCCTATACTTCTAGGTTTACCATTTACACTGAGGCTACATATCTTTGTCAAAATAATCTACCTACACGCGACTATAAATGAACCGTTACTATGCCTATAAAGTTAACCTTAATATACCACGATAAACTAGATTTTAACCAATATATCCCATGTATCAACCACTATACAAAATTTACTTTTGGTATTTGAGATGATAATCCCTTAGTGTAGGGTTTCACATTTGTTGGCAAAATTTTATTCTACACTTACTTTCCTTTGTAATTTTGAAACATGAGAATGAGAACTTAAAATGATTTCAACATTGATTCATAGTAATCGTTGCGGAAATTGTATGTTACTCCTCTTGTACACCTATTTTCCATGAGAATGTTTTTAAGAAGTAGATAAAATAAATATCCTCACAAGCCTGAAATGAATATGACATTTAATCGACCTCTTTCCATATTCAATAATCTATCCTGCATGTTCCACTAATTTATTTGGAGATATTTCAAGAACATGATGATCATGTTCTAATCATCGTGCTTATCTCTGTTGAGGTATTCCATAACCATATTGAAATTTTTGACCTGACAATCAAAGTTTTCGTGAGTAAAACCAAACTCTTTAAAATCCAAGTATATTGCCAAGGTTCGGTCTATAGCTTCACCCTAGGGTCTTAACCATTCATGTCATATCCAAATAGCTCTATGTAATGTGTAGGTTCCAATCATGAAAGATTTGTGTGCCAACCATACGGCATAATGAATTCTATCTGCAACCATAAAATAAAAATTATTATAAATAATTTATAATAAAATTATTATAATTATAGACAAAAATGTAAACATATGTAACCATAATTTCTCCCTCGGCACCCAAAAGGCCTATTCGAAAAAAATGACTCCTGCATGGTTTTGCTATGTAGGACTTATGAATTTCAAAATTGGATGAACAAGAAGTTTACTATGGACCTCCTAAATATCCCTCCCTTACCTGATGTGAAAGATCAGATATTGGAATCTTATTGATATATTATTTTAAATATATTGTATAGAAGATTTGAGCCCCTTTCGCAACTTTCCCCATTGGAAACGCAGCGAGGGAGCCCTGAAATAAATTGAAACTACTTTTGATCTCTCGTTATCTTTGAAATGAAGAATGGGAAAACTTCCCCTTCCAATATTTAAAGTGTTTCAACACACCATCTAATATTAATACATAATGTATTATCAAATCCACGTTTGCATCTACATGGTAGCTGGTTTTCAGCGTCAAACAATTTGATAAAATTTGACTGCCATCATAAAAGAACATAAATGATTGATTTACTCATAAAATGTGGGGATATATCTACTTGAAGAGACAAGGTATCGATGTAGTCGAATAATTTTAAGACCCAAAGTTGTTTTGATTAGATAATTATTAGCACATTCTCTCACCCAATCAATGCCTTTTTCACTCGAATAACTATATGTGAAAAATAAAATTTTCTTAGAATCAAGTGTATGCTATACACACACACACACACACACATATATATATATATATAAAGCAGAAATATATAATTATAATAATGTTATGCGGGCTGACCTATGAACATAATCCAGTGCTTATTTTATCTCCATTTTGAAATTCTTATCGATTCCCAAATGTTCAATGGTATCAACCATGGAAATGCCTGAAAGAGGATAATTGAGGTGAGTGATTGATACTCCATCTTCAATTTCACTGAACATCTCTTTCACTTCCATAATAATTTTCTATTGACATTCACGGTATCAAGGCGCCTAACCCATATACATTCATTGCAGTAAATAAAAAGGAAAAATTATTCACTCCATTCGTTTGCAAAGTATAAATATAAATTTAATAATAAGCTAAAAGATGAATGCTACCACATAAGGTGTTGGAAAAGAGTGTCTAAGATTCCCCCCCTAGGGTTTGGAATGATGATTCGCTATCTGTCTCTTTACACCATCATCTGATATAACGGTTGTCGAACATAATGGGATGATCTGATATCGGGGTTGTGGAATGAAAGTTGTCACCTCTGGGAATTGAAACTGAATAAACTAGATAAACGCACCCGTGGGAATTGAAACTGAATAAACTAGATAAACGCACCCGTGGGAATTGAAACTGAATAAAATATATAAACCCAATCGATCAGTTAATTGAAGGACATGGGGGTGGGATCTTATGTGAAACCACAAATTCTACCACACATTAGGCCCGCATAGGAATTGGATTTTTCCCAACTATGAAAAACTCATAGATTTTTGCCATGTATCTAACCCCTTTTGGAAATAATTATCAAATTAATAAAAATAATAAAATAATTGATTATAATTAAAATAATAACTATGAAATGAACAATAATAAAAAATTAAATTAATCCAAATCATGAAATATTAAATAATAAAAAATTTTCACTAAACATTTATCATTGTAACACTAAAATGACATAACCATGATGCTTACATGACATGAATTAATATGATGTTTGGAAGATGCAAAAGAAGATCATTGAAAATCTAGAGTAATATTGATGCAAAAGAAAATAATGGAAAATCTAGAGTATCCATACACATGAAATCTAAAAGTGTGTAAACCTTATAACTTGATACTAATTCTTAAAATTCCAACCATAAAATAGTTGGTGATATTCTGAAAAAAACATTAACTTCACCACTTCCATTGAATAATTGCAATATGGTGGGATGCTAAATGTGAAAATACAACATTTCATTTTAATCATTTTAATGGAGAGGATTTGGGGGAGTAATGATTGTAACAAATGTGGTTTGGATTAGTAGTAGAGTTATCTATATCTAGAAACATAAGTTGCCTAAACTCCTAAAACTATAAATTGTTTTGAAATAATTGACATGTTTTTGTGAAGTAAACTTGACATAAAATTTCCCAAGTATAATGTCATGTCTCAATTTCCATGAGGGTATTCACCAAATAGCATCTACCTTCAACCCATCCAATTAGCCTGGATACATAGTTATATGCATAAATCAATAGAAATATGTGATCTATTAGTCTTAAGAATGAAGTTCGTATTAGGGTATCACATGAGGTGAAACATCATGTCTTTGTTGTTTTTTTTTTTCACATTTCATAACTAATACGATATATGTAAGAAAAAATTTCGACTCCGTATAAGAAGCAATGCTGGGAATTAGTATTTATGTTAAAAATGGAATCAAGTGCTTTGTCAAAGAATTGATAGAAATTTCCCGACTCTTGAAATATAAAACTTAGGAACCTCAAAGTTGGAAATAATGTATTCTTATTTACGACACAAAATTTTTCGTTAAACTCAAAAAAACTTGAAGGATTGTAGGAATAATGAGAACAAAATACCCTATCTTAGCAATGTTTCCCACAAGAGAGTAGTGTGAATCTAATTAAGTAGGAAGGCAGATGGTCCCATTGTTGAGGGGTGTGGAGTGATGCTCCCTAAATCACATACTTTTATTCTCTCATTTTTTCTCTCTCATCATGGCATTTGAAAGAGAAAATGAAGCCACCCTATGTTTTCCTTACTTCCTTTACAACATAAAGCATACACATTATTTTGTGCTAACAATATAACCTAGATACATATGCTATTTTATTTCATTCGATCAATATATAATTTTTTTTTGTAGATCTTTTGACTTCCAAGAAATCCTTAAATAAAATGTTTCATGAGATGGATTTTTTATGCAAGGATTAGACCTTTATGATCCTGTAGACATTATTTAAACATTTAATATAGCCTACACTTGGATTTGCCACATTCTAATGATCTAGGTTGACTCCAGAGATGAGTATTAATGCAATAACCTATTCAAAAAACTATGTTTTGATACCCTAAAAGGAGATATTGCTTACACTTCTAGGTTTACCATTTACGCTCAGGCTACATATCTCTATCAAAATAATCTAGTTACATGAGACTATAAACGAACCATTACTATGCCTATAAAGGTAACCTTAATATACCATGATAAATTATATTTTAACCAATATATCCGATGTATCGACTGCTATATAGAGTTTAGTTTTGGTATTTGAGATGATAATTCGTTAGTGTAGGGTTTCACATTTGTTTGGAAAATTTTATTCTTCACTTACTTTCCTTTGTAATGTTGAAACATGAGAATAAGAACTTAAAATTATTTCAACATCGATTCATAGTAATTTTTGATGAAATTTCATGTTACTCCTCTTGTACAACTATTTTCCATTAGAATGTTTTTAAAAAGTAGATAAAATCAAGATGCTCACAAGCCTGAAATGAATATAAGGTTTAATCAACCTCTTTCCATATTCAACAATCTATCCCACATGTTCCACTAATTTATTTGGAGATATTTCAAGAACATGATGATCACATTCTTATCATCGTACTTATCTATGTTGAACGATTCCATAACCATATTGAAATATTTGAGCTGACAATCAAAGTTTTCGTGAGTAAAACCAAACTCTTTAAAATCCAAGTATATTTCCAAGGTTGGGTCTACAGCTTCACCCTAGGGTCTTACCCATTCATGTCATATCCAAATAGGTCGATGTAATGTGTAGGTTCCAATCATGAAATATTTTTGTGCCAACCATACATCATAACTAATTCTATTTGCAAACATAAAATAAAAAATATTATAAATAATTTATAATAAAATTATTATAATTTTAGGCACAAGTGTAAACATATATAACCAGAATTTCTCCTTCGGCACTCAAAAGGCCTATTCTAAAAAATTATGCGAGGAATCTGTTCGAAAAAAATGACTCCAACATGGTTTTGTTATGAAGGGCTTCTGAATTTCAAATTTGGATCAACAAGAAGTTTACAATGGAACTCCTCATAAATATCCCTTTCTTACTTGACGTGAACGATGAGATACTGGAATCTTATGGATATATTATTTTAAATATATTGTACAAAATATCTGTGTGTTAGGACATTCCGACACATAGAATATAGTTAAGAATAACTTAGTCTTGTGTCGAGTTAGGTAAAGTGTGTTTCTTTACTATGTAAATTTGTAACTTATAATCCGACGATCATGATTTGTAGTGATCCGATGGTTCACTCTCTCCTCGGTATTAACGACACTTGATCCATGGCTTAACACTCGATTAGTCCATGAAATCTATTTAAAGAGCATGCAGGGTCATTTCTTGGTTAACTGTTTATGAGAGAAACATATGTAACTTTGATTTTTATATTAAAAAATTTCCTGAAGTGGCTATGTTGGCTCAGGCCGTGGACTGTTTCCCTCTTCGAGGGTTTTAACCATGTGATAATACTGGTGTACTGATTTGTGATCTATTTGTGAGCAGTGACCTTTGGTTCTTGATCTATGGAACTTACCCTGTAAATTCCTACATGGTATCAGAGCTATTTTGAGGGCCGCATCCGTTGTTGATCCAAATCCGAAGCCGGTTTGACTGCATGTGGCTGCCGCTTTGTAGATTTACTATTTCTGAACTTTTACAGGCCTGGAGAACTGCTCTATTCTTTCCAGAGTGTCCGTTATAGTGAGGGACAACTTTCATTTCATGTGAAAAGGTTTCCAGTTGCCCAAGTTATTTCAGTTTAGATCTGGAGGCATAAAGTATCTGTTTTGGAGTTATATTTGTTAATAGTTCTTCTTATTTCGGTTCCCTCTGTTTATTTTGGTTTTTAGGTTTTATTTATTTTCCATATATATACCATCTTCTCTGTGTATGCTCTTTGCTCTGTTCTGTGTGTGATCTCAGCAAATCAAAAACAGGAAGAAGTTTTTTTTACTACGTATGCACTTTCCCCATGTCTTTGTGCGATCTCGGGAAATCAAAAATAGAAAAAAATAGATAGTTGCCAGTAAGGCTAACCAAAAATCTAACATTATCCCGTAAGGCTTGCATTTCTTTGTTTGCTCAGTTTTGTGTGTATGAAAAAGCACGCACATCGAAGAACAATTGAAAGCCAAATGGATTAAAAGGAGTTTAATTTTTTTCCAATTTTTTTTGGAAATCACATTAACGCCCTTGCTTCGGCTCCAGACCGCGTTAGTTCGAAGTCGCTCTAAGTAAAGGCACAGTAATGTGACTCTCTACTCTTGACTAGTGCGTTATAATGCTAACGCACTCTCTACTCTTGACCAGTGCGCTAGTAACACTAAGGATCCTCCAAAACAGAGCGTTAGTACATCAGACTAATGCTCCTCTTTACTTTGTTTTTCAAAAGGCGTAACTTCTTCATCCAGAAGTTGTTTCTCAAGCCGTTTTTTTTTAAACGACCAAATTTTTCGAGAAATTTCCATTGGAGGAGTTAGTTTTATCTTTTTCTCAGCTTGATTTTTAAAAAATGGAAAGTGCATCCCCGATTATTCTTAACAACAACAATAAGTTCCAATGGCTACCTCACATGGTAGATATACTTAGAAGTAAAGGGCTTTATAGAATAGCCACAACACAAGAAACTAAACCTTTCAATGATGATAAAGTTCATAAATGGGAAAAAAAACAAGATCAAGCACGAGGGTTGATAGGAATGTCCATTGCTCAAGATCTTCAATTTCATATCATTGACATTGACACCCCTCATGAAGCCCTGGACAAGCTAAATACTGTCTTTGGCATTCAAAATCAAATTAGGGCCCACCAGCTTGAAAATGAGTTTCTTACTTTGGACCCCAATAATTTCTCCTCTATTGAAGATTTTTTGTCCAAAATCAAGACCCTTAGACTTCTTTTAGAAGGTTGTAAGGTCAAAAAGGAAGATGGTAGCCTCATCTATTTAATTCTTCCTAATATTGGCCCTGCATACTCTGTACCTGTTTCTGCCTTCCATTCCACTAGAGAAGCCATCATTTCTTCCGGAACCACCTACAAGAATCCCCCTTTTGATTCTTTTTGTGATTCTTTGATAAGAGAACAAGAAAAACTCTTACACCTTGGTCTCATCACTCCTAGAAACGCTTCTAAGAAAGCCTTAGTAGCTCAACAAAAATCATATAAAAAGAATCCCAAGAAGAAGTATCCTAAGAAGTATGGTCCTAAACCAAACAAGGGTCCTAAGAAATTTCAGCCACAAACTGAAAAATCAAATCACCAAAATGATAAAGCAAATAAAAACAAAGGGGAGAAGACAGATAGACATTGCAAATTTTGTAATCATGATGGCCATATAGAGTCCAAATGCTTTAAGAAGATGGAATCCTTAGAAGCAGCAATGAA